>VZTU01003582.1:459861-472696 GCA_013400835.1 Zapornia atra | reverse complement strand
CGCGACCCGCAGCTGCGGGAGAAGCGGCCGGTACGGCGGCCGCCGAGGGACAAAGCTGCTGCGGCGTACGAGCAGGGAGCGGAAGCGCTCTTGCTCCTTCCGCCCCCACGGCGTCGCGGGTGAACCCTGGCGGCCGCGCCCCAGGCAGGTGGCAGCGCCTTAGGCATGCCCGGCCCGGCCCGGTTCTGCGTGGCTCGGTGTGCCTAGCGCCCCCTGCTCAGCTCCCGCCAGCCTCGGGGCGTTTCCCCCTCCCAAACGACAGCTTTTCCCACCGCTGCCTGGCGGGTGCTGTGCGCGGTGCTGCAAAGCTCGTGGCCGCTGGCGGCCGCCGCCCCTGCAGCTCCTGGCGGGCGGGCACGGCGGCGTGAGGCCCGTCTCGGCGCCAGGTGAGCCCTGCACCGCCGAGGGCGGCTGCGGGTGGCGTCCTGTTCGCGGCAGACTCTGGATCCCCCAGAAGGGAGACACTGATCTTTTCTGTTTTCACTTGATGGAAGATGACTGCTGCTGCCCTGCACTCGCTGCCTTGTTCATCTCTTCTGTGCCCAACTGAAATGTCTCTTGATGCAACTCTTTGACCCTTTCCTTGGGGCATTTTGACGTGCTTTTGCCTGGCTGTGCCCTCTCTGTAACCACAGCCGATGTATGCAGTTACCAGTGTACGACCAGGCAAGTTCACAGAATCACAGAAATGTACAGGACTTCCCAGAGATCATCGAGTCCAACCCTCCTGCCAAAGCAGGTTCCTTAGGATGGGTCACACAGGGAGGTGTCAGACGTGTCTTGAATATCTCCAGAGGAGACTCCACACCCGCCCTAGGCAGCCTGTCCCAGTGCTCTGTCACCCTCACTGGGAAAAAGTTCTTCCATATATATATATTATATATATATATATATTATTCCATATATATATTGGTGCAGAACTTCCTATGCTCTGATTCATGCCCTGTCCCTGGAAGTGTTCAAGGCCAGGTTGGATGGGGCCCTGGGCAACCTTGTGTAGATCCAGACCTGGAGGTTGGTGGCCCTGCCTGTGGCAGGGGGGTTGGAGCTCTATGATCCATGGGGTCCCTTCCAACCCAGACCATTCTATGATTCTATGATTCTATGATTCTATGATTCTATGATTCTATGATTCTCCAATTCCAATAGCAATGTCTCCTCATCCTGTGGCTTTTCCACTTAATTTGAAAGCATGCAGTGCATACCATAGCTACTGCATTTCCATACATACCTCGTGAAAGCAAGTAACAAAAGGATGAATCAGGGCCCAGCTCTACCCAGGAAAAGAGGTGACAGACCCCCAGTAATTTGTGACCACTCTGGAGGGAAAGTACCATTTTTCAAATGGTTTCCCCTTCTGTGCTGCAGATCACTGGTTTCTGGCTAGCGAACGATATGTTTCCATAACCAGAAAAAGCTGCCAACAGCAGGACAAGAAGAATAAATGTTGATTTTTTAAAAAAGTTTTTCTTTTTTTTCTGATACCTTGTTTTCTCTCAGGTATGGTTACTTATGGGACTGTGACCAGCAGTAAACACTGCTGGTTTTCATGCTTTTAGGGACAGTTTAGAGCACACTAGAGACACAGGTTACAAAATTTGTCATGAGACATTTCCGATGTATTGAAGAGGCATGGCTGACAGAGGAAATAAAACCTTTACACCAATATTATATGTATTACTTTAACATCTAAATGGTTTTAGTCTAGTTTGTCTGCATGAGGATTTTTAGATCTTTATGAAAGATGATTTCTTTCTGTAACAGGCTTTCTAAAGCTCAGATTTCTTGCACTCCCTGACACACAGTATCCCCTCTGTTGATGAAATATGAGATTTAAAATGAGGTACATGTCTAACATTATTCCTTGAACTTTGATGAATGCGATGCTTATTCCTGAACGTATGAGAAAATGAAAAAGTTTTATAGCTACAGACCAGAAAACAGTTTTTTTATTTTAATAACTTGGATTACTTTTCTATGTACTGTGATTTAAAAAGCCATGAACAGAAATAGCAAGCAAAATAATAGTAACTTTTTTTTTTTAACAAGTCATATGCAGATATTTAATGCCATCAGTGATGGTGGCCAGGCCATGCTGGTGATGGTGTATGAGCAGCGCAGGGTGACCTCCCGTGGCAAATCCAGCAGAAGGCATGGTCAGCAAGGGAGGTGGGATGTGAGGTGAGCTCCCACAGGGCTGGCCCAGAGGCAAGGGCCTGGCAGAAAAGAGCCCTTGGTGCCCGCATGGCCTGCCCACTCTGCCTGTGGCTAGGTTCCTCAGCGTGCACTTGGCCTCTCGACCTCTGTAGATGGGTAGCAAAGAGAGGACGGTTTTGTGTCAGAGGAACAGGTCTTAGGTTCTTTGTCTTGGTGTCATCCCAGACTTGCAGCATCCTATATGAATCAATGGTTTGCCCACCATCTATGTGTATCACACTGTGGACTTGCAAGCTATATATAGATTATGTATATAATAGGGAAATTCTCCTTTTGGTTCTTTGTGTAATAGCCCTGATAAGTGATGCATCATGCACAAATTATATTATTTGAAAGTGTTTTATTACTTTTAAGTAATAAAGTACTACATGAGTATACACGTGATTAGGTTAATGTGTCAGCCTAATTTTTTTTTTACTTACATGACTTCTGTGAAAAAAACACAGTTATATGAAAAATCCATGTGACTCCTGGTATTTTATCATTTCTGTGTTCACACTTTTTCACATAGAAAGCAATAACGCAGGTAATTGCTTCATTAACCTAGACATCCAAGTTGCTCATAAAGATCACATAAACCCAGTGGGGGCAAAGGGGGAGCACATAGGTTATTACTACATTACCTGTTTATCCAAAATCATTACATTACTCTTGTAGACGCTCATGAATCAGTTTTATTTGCAGATTGCCATGAATTGGCAGATTCACCTTGCACTGCTTTGTCAGCACTGCTCTTGTACATGTTCGAGCCTGTGAAAGCTGCAGCAGCAATATCCTGCCCAGTGCTTACCCTTGAGTCCCTTTGTTCTACTAAGCACCACAGTGACCTGTTCCTCTGCCTTTTTCTAAATTTACATTTTGTGGGTCTCCAGTTCCTCATGTGTGGCTGTTCTCTCCACTTTGCTGAGTAACCTCACCTTAAGAGTAATCTTTGAATTTCACCATCAATTCCTTTGGTATTCTTTGGTCAGCTGTATTGATGACTGGCCTTTTGAAAGTTTTTCAAATCCTTTGCTCATTTGCCTGACATTTTAATAATTTCTGAGTGATGGGCTCCTCTTGTTGTGTCTATCATTGTCATGCTTGACTTAATCACAACTTCTGTGATAACTCCTTTATAACCTACTCAGTTTTTCCAGCCCCCAGAGACACTGTTTTTACTCATGCATCCCAGCTTCCAGCAAGTGCTCTGTCAGATACTGCAGATACTGCAGGCTTTTGAAAGTACCACTGAAAACAAATCCTTTGTGGATGAGGTCAGACTTAATCAGGTAGGACTCAGTTCAGTAGGCTTTTAGATACTTTGAGCTCCCAAAGAGTTCAGGGAGGAGTGAAGACGGGATAGCATCTCTGAGCAGGCCCTAAGCTCCTTTTATTAACAGGTCATTAAACTTCTATAGGATTTCTTGTTATTTTGAGGCTAAAATGTTGGGAATTGTTCTTTACCTCAGCAATGCCTTTAAGCATGGGCTTATGCTTAAGATTTCAGTTGAGTTACTCCTTGCTGGAAAAAGTAATTAAGCAGATGAACAAAATTAGTTTGTTAAGTAAAAGTCTTACTATTTTAAAACCTGGGCTTGCATGAAGCATTGCAGTTGTGGTACTTTATATCTGATTAAAATGCTCTAGACTGCTTTGATTTTCTGCTTCATTAATTTTTTAACTTCACTATAAATCTAAACAAAAAGAAGTAAATACCTAAAATGGAATGGTTTGGCCAACAGTATTACCAATAAATTAATGTGAATAGTACAGGAGACTGTGGCAATTTCAGCTGCAGTCACAATTCACTCAAATATAAGGACTGTTAAAATACATCTTCACTCGTTTTGTTCAGTCCAGCAGAAAGGTCAAAAGGTAAAATGACTGCTCTGCATGAATAAACTAGACAATGTATCTGAAAATAGAGATTTTAACTACAAATGGCATTTTGAGTCTCTTTGGCTTTCAGAGCAGCCATGTTATTAGACAGTGACACCGTGTCAGGCACTATAAAAGAAGCTCCATCTTCTACCCAAATTGAAGCAAAATTGTAAGACCTAGGTCCAATTTTTAAATATATATATAGTTTTAAGCCAGTTTTAAACCCATTATTGAAAGACTGTTAGAAGAAATTAGAGCATTATTATACTGACCTCCTAAATGTCTTTACAGCATGATTGCTGCTGGCAATCCAAGTAGCCATTAACCAGTCCAAGTATCATCTTTCTGTAGAACAACTTGTGCTTTTCAGTCAGATACTGTTTGGCATCTGTGGATCCTTCAGGCTGCTTAGCTGGATGAGATAGATCTTTCTTTTCAGTTTCAAATATTTTACTGTATTATTGCCACTCTGTTGGCTGTCACTCTAGGTTATATCACCCTCTCCCCATCAAAGCGCCTGCATTGCTGCAAGTAAACTGTAGCACGTCAAGGAAGAGCAGATCACTAATTACAATGAAAAAACCCCAACAAAGACTGTAATAAAGTGACATCTGTTCTGTTGGGGACATGCTGATGTCATGCAGATTGAATGTGACAGTGAAAAAGAACAACATTAATGGTGATAGCCAAATAAAAAGCTAAAATTAATATATCCTGTATAGGTTGGTAGAAGTGATGAAGTTGCTTCTTTATGAGATGTAAAACCAGGAAACCCTAATTCTTCAAGGTTCTAATGTTTATTTAGTCTGGAAAACTAAAGTAATCAAAAAAATCATAGTTTTCCATGCAAGATTGAGATAAACTAAAAAGGTATAGGAAGGTAGTTTTCACAACCACTGAAGGTGTGTTCTGGAAAAGGCCACAGAGATAATACTTAATTGGAGGATACATCCTGTCCATCATCCATTACTGCAGAAGCTCTTGTACATTTTCCACCTGAAAAAGATTAAAGAAAGCCCATTATTAAAGAAGAAAAACAAAAATAAATAGGTGTATTTAAAAAAAAAAAAAGACAAAAGGATCACATTTTCATGCACTCAGGACACTTGGCAGTATTATAAAATGTTCTGATTTGGTCAGTACTTCTTCATGTTCCAACTCCTGCTGCTAAGGGCCAGACCCTGCTCAGATTCAGTAGTATCTCATGTGCCTGGAGAATTAGTAGAAAAGGAGATATGTTTTGCTGTTCTTACCCTCTGTGGCCTCAATTGTGCATTGCTGTGCAAACCTAAGGCTTTTTTTTCCACTGTTAGGAATTGTTCAACTACACTTTTAAGCAAGATTTACAGCAGCACACTTAATCATGATAGTAAAACATAAGGAGACAGTTGTAATTTTTAAAATATTTTGAATATAAATTCAAACATCCATCTGGGGACATGTAGAGTTACAAATCCATTCTTTAGATGAATTACAGCTATGTTGAATACATGTTCATTCGATACTGAAGGTTTTGATAAAAAAACATGGGCTATTTTCGTTTGCAATTTAGGTCTTTCCCCCCCTGAGGTTTACAAGGTCTCTGGTTAAAAGATACAGCCATGTTCTTCAGTTTCCATCAGCCTGCATTTTGCAGTAACAGAAGAACTGGAAGAAAGTAAGCTCTTGCCCACTTTGCATTGCAGCCTTCAATTTAAAGGTGTTCTGGAGCTGCCTCAGTAAGTTAGGAAATAGTCAGCATTCTTTTCTGGATTCGTTCTAAATAAGACACACAAGTTCCATATGGAGACTCATCATGAAGCTGTTTAAAGAATGACATGCTGTTAGATAATTAAATATATGAGCAAATATTGGTGCTTGACCTGTAATTAGGAATTAATTATGTGAATATGTTGACATTTGACATTTTTTGTCTCTTTCTGAGCAAAGACAGATGTCATTGAAGAAGGACTGTGGATTATTTTGAAATGTGGGGGTCATTGTTTCCATTCTCACCAGAACTTGAACTAGACTTGAGCTGCTTTTACAATGGAAAATTCGTGAAAAATAACACATTTTTGCAAAAGGTCAGATGAATGTACAAGAAAGAAGTTACATGAAAAAAATCCTAGCTAACTGCCTGCAATGGTCTAACTAATGTAGCTAAGATAATAGATGTTTTCTGGATTTCTAGCATCTGATAACCTGTTTAAAAAAAACCCAAACCTTTCCTCCATATGATAAATAGCCCAATTCCTTTGATTTCACAGAATATTACTAAATGAAATACAGACACATCTGAACACATCTTGGTGTATTTCCAAAGATAACAATAAATGTAGGACATAAAAATCAGATTTCTATTGCATTCCTATGACGAAAGTTACTACAATCTGATGTTCCCCAAACCTGTAATCTGTGCTGTGCCATTGGCAGAACACATTGGTTGTCCCTAATCATGTTTTCCATATATTTACTGAAACTTGAAGAGACACTATCTCCTATGAATGCATTACTATTTCAGAGCTTGACTGCCATAATTGCATCTCCTATAAAATTAGCAAATTATGTTTGTAGGTTGTCTTTTTTTCAGGCCCCATTGGTCTTTCTCATGTCCTAATTTGTCTTTTCCCTTGCAGAGTGATTCCATTTTTTGTTGGATCAATGGACATACTGCAGCCTTTGAATTTCCTAGTTTTCTCTTGAGACTCTTCATTTTCAGGGGAGCTTTCATCTCAAGTTCAGTGTTGGTTTCAGTAAATTTTGCTAATCTTTCAATTTTTTAGTCAGTCAGTGGACTCATTGGAGGTTTACTCAGATTTGCTAGTTAGTCTGAGGCCAGCCTTGTTCATGTGTAAGTACTTTGATTCTGCTTACTGAGGTAGGAACAGTCTCTAATCTGGGTGAAAAGCAACACAAGGTATATTGCAAACAACAAATTATACTCCCACTTTCCTTTACAATTAAAAGCAGTGTATGCTTATACCCTCAGTATAAATGTGTTTCTGTTACAAAGGTATCCGTAACAACACAACATGCTGCATCATGCTACACTTTCTGCTTCTGTACATTAAAATGTCTGGTACACAATGACAAAAGAAATGTGGAATAGAAATTTAGTTTGATAAATGTTTACCACAGATTTATCTGCCTTGAGTAACAAGGCACTTGTGCACATAACACTGTTACGTGACCCTGGACTTGGAAAATCACCACAGAGCAATACCTAGTATGAAAACCTTTAGGACTATTGCATCTTCATACAGCTGCATTGCTGCTGGTGTGAATTGGAATGAACCACAATCCCAGAGCATCTTGTGCTGAGAAGTTCTACCAACTGAGGTTAGTGGGCTGTTCTCCAGTATTTGGGGGTTGGACTAGGTGATCTCTTGAGGTCCCTTCCAACCCCTACAATTCTGTGATTACAACTCTATAGCAACAAAACTGCCCATTATTGTCTGACAAAAAGGAAAACTGTGTCATAAGGTCTCCTGATCACTCCTCTGGTTGTTCCCATTCTTAGGCAAGCTCACTTTAAGAATGAGTGGGTTTTGTTAAAGTGGGCAACACAGAACCCAACATTAAATATTGAACTCACCTCAAGGAACAGACTACTGTGATTTTGAATGAAAGGAAAAGTATTTCAAGAATAACTTATTTTGCCTTATGTTGCCCAGTCAGTTTAAAACCTTGTGGAATCACATGTTCAGAATGATACTACTTTAGAACTGTTCTTTCTGTCTTGTCCTCAACTTTATTTGATCTTCATATGGAGACCTACATTCATTCTTAATAGTTTTGAAATTACCTCTATTACATGGCTTCTGATCTGGATGATGAGGGTCCTCCCTGTTTCTAAACAGCTCTTCATTAAGGCAAGGATCTTGTAGCTGTGAGTAGCATTCAAAGTTCATGTGCACAGACTGTCATTTTATTTGCCTACTGCAAAATTTTCTTTTCTGGAAGGTGTTGTTTTTTTACTACATTCCCTGTGCTTAGGCTTTCCTTTTCTCATTTTGTAATATCCTTGTGTGGTGGCTAATTAGAAGCCAGTATCAGAGGTCAGAATGAGTTCTCTCATCTGGGTTCTTTACCAAACAGGTAAGCCGACAAAGTTACAGGAGAGAGCTGCAGAGGTGAAGAACAAGATCAGCATATCTTGCCTCTTTGGACACCAATGCATCTTTTTGGACTTGACCACTTGAGTGCTCTAGACATAACACATAGCAGATCATACCTGAAAGTCTACATAAGCTTGTACAGGTCTGTGTCTTCAAGTGTCCTTCACTAGCTGATCACAACAAACACCTGTACTAAAATAAAACCAGAGAGTGGGCATTCTCTGGTAATGAGACCAGCTGTCACCAAATGTTATGGAGGAAAGCACCAAAATCTTTGTTCCTATCCATGGGGCCTGCTGAGAACAGCTCCTGACCTTTGCAGTTTCCCTGGCAACACCCACTCTTCCCTTTGAGTAAGTATTGGCCCAAGCCAAAATCATGCCAAGTGTTATGTAAACAGTTTAATGTCCCTGTGTGGTATATCAGTATAGGATAAGCTGAGGCTATATGTGTATACTAAATCAAACTAGGCTTACATACCATTCTTAGGGCCCAAAGCTGTGATACAGATTTTGGTGTGTCTAGCATACAGACTGCATTAACACCTGGCATTCAATCTCCTCTTGTCCCCATGTGGAATGTCGAAGACATATTAACTATTTTAATGTGATTTTTTCTATCTCAGGTGTCTGATATAATGTGAGGGCTGAGTTGCATCCCTCACAAGGGTGAAGTTTTCATACCACAACACTGAAGATGTCTATGACATATCCTGGGGTGTGACATGAGAGCATATGGCATGTACTGGAGGATGAAAGGCCCGCTAGGGTAGTGATGGAGGACTGTGTAAGGTGGAGGAAGCCAGATGTGGTGCCACCTTCTCCATGCTGCCTGTTAGGAACAATCCCTAAGACATGCTGTTCTCCAGAGCATGCCTTGGCACAGGCATAGAAAGCATTAGTGAGAGTCGGCCAAAATTGTGCCAAGGAACATGCTTAGTCTTGGGGAAGATAGATGATCAGCTGTACAGTGCTGACATGCGTTCCTTGGCCTTTCTCACTTATGAGTATAAAGAAGCACAAAAGCTGTATGACTGCCTGGTCCTAGTTTCAGTACTCACTGCCCAGTGATGCTGACTGCCTCCTGGAAAACCTTGAGCGCAGAAGATTGATCGCTCATGCTGCTTGTGGGAGCTAAGGGGCATGAACTCAAAAGAGCACTTGGACAGGCTCAACACAAGAAGAATGTGGTTCTTCACTCAGAACATAGTTATGCTGTAGATGTCCTTGGCACAGGATACTGCAGAGGCTAAAAGTTCACATGAGTTCAGGGAGGAGGCCACATACAGTCACAGAAGGAAAATCTGCAATATTTACTAAATTTGTAGAAGCCACATTTGGATCGGAGAGCTTCTGGAACACAATTCTTGGCCGGGAGAATGTCCAGAGAACTTCTCACTCTGTGTTTGCCCTGCCTTTCTCCCTTGTCCTGTGCATCTTTGACTGCTGCCAGACACAAGTTGCTGAGCTGGAGTTGTCTGGTCCAGCTACTGTGTTCTCTCACATTTACCTTCACTCTCACCTCTGTCACAGTGTGTGTGACTGGTGAACTTGGATATACGGTGCCTGCAGCTTGGACTGTTCTTTTTTTTTGCATTGCTTTATGTGGGGATTTAGGCCAGGCAGGATCAAGTCATATGTATTTATTCAGAGCCTACAGACCTAGGCCCTTTTGTCATCGTAAGCTTCCTGCTTAGCTTACTAAGCTCTTAATTAGCTTCTGTATCTTTTCTGTCATTCTTCCACTCAGCTAGAGCTGACTATTTCTCCTAGGAAGCAGAAATTTGGCTTTTTAGACCATTAGAGCCTCTACTGGTAAATTTTCTTGCCCCCAGAAAAAGCTGTTGTGATTCTCTAACATTGCTAGGCAGTAACCCCTTTCTCTTGTACCTTTTGCTGGCAGCACCTTGTTTATCTTTTCCAGAAACTCTACCTTTCTGCTGCTTTGTAACTGGTGGAAAAAATCTTGGGTGTATTTGCATTCTGCAGCAGTGTGCAGTGTCTGAGCAGCAGCATGAAGTGTCTGTGCTTAGTGTGTCAGATATGTCATGCCTTTTCAGTTTCAGTTCTGTTACCACTTTTTACCTGCAAGTCCTTCAGTTGGCCCATATTCTAGAAAATAGAGCAATAATTTACTATGGCATGACTTCCCCTATTAAAAATGAGTACACCTGTTCACTCAGCTATGGTTTCCTCAGCACCCTCCAGTAGCGACGTAATTAGAGTTCTGATTGCAACCTGTTAATGATTCCTTCCCCAAATACCTCCCAATCTAATTTTGAATGTGACATAACAAATGGAGCTAATAAACAGAAAGGAGAGAGCATGATAAGGGGAAGTGAGTTATAGTGGTATCTCATATGAAAATTTATGTAAGCATTGATAAAACTGTAAACTCACAAACTTCTATGGGCATAGCAGAAGTGCCTTAGGACAAGGCATCTAAAAGATGAAGGAAGGGTTTTCTTAAATGTTTAAGACCATGTAAGGAGACAGACATAAACGTGGAGGTACATCACTGAGCCTATCTCGCATATTGTACTTTACCTAAATTAGTTAAAACTAAAGACACAAACAAAAAATTTGCTTCTATTTCTAATAGAAATTTTCATCTGTTTCTAACAGACATCTAATGTCTTAGTTTTGTTATAGGAGGTGTATTGTTCTTTCAGAAAACTGGTGTTTATCAAACTGGTGATTATCAAAACAATTCCAGGACCTTCCACCGGTTTCAGAAGGGAGCTGATCAGCTTTACTGTGTTTCTGCTTGGATACATGTGAAACCTGTACTCAATCAGTAGTCAGAGAGCCTCTGAGAAAAGTCAGATATGCGAGTTTAAAAGATCACCTTATTAAAGTTTTTGGTACTATCAAAATCATTGTAGAAATGGGGGGAAATATTATAGTGAAGGGAATGGTTACTGTGCTGTTGATTTCCATAGGTTCAGGATTTTGTTTATAATGTACAAAGAAATGTTGATTTACTAAATTTAAAATCTTACTAACTTTGTGATATGTTTAGCAGTACAGTGAAATACTCATTCTTGGCCATTCAGCTGTTCTGGTAAATGTTACAGAAGCAACCTCAGGTAAAGAATCATTGCTTTCCTCTCCTTTTCTTTGTTTCCAACTTTTGCTTATCATTGAGCACCATATGGTACGTGTCCTTGACATCATTCCATCATTCATCAATACAACATAATGCTCTCTGTTTCCCTGTTGTACATGCTGGTATCAGTCATCCCATGATTTCAGAATAGAGGGATTGTCCAAAGTTTGTTTGTTTCCAAAAATCAAATACCATGGATCAATTAGTTATGTAAACCTAATTGTTTCCTATTAAATTTAAAAAATAAAGTCAAATTAGGGCTATTTAAATCTTATGCATTGAAGAGTAAGCAGGTTGCCTGTAAAGATCAAAAATGTCTTTCCTCACATGCAGTGATTGATAAATAGGTGGATGATTAGAACAGGGCTTTTTCTTCATCCTGCAACATCAGATATTGATCAGAGTTCAAACCAGGATTGGATCTGTTGATCTATTGCCTTTTAATTTAGAATCCTATCTTTCTTAAACCATGGAATTATTTTATAGGTAACTAAGAAATACACAGGCATGACAGAATAAGTTATTCCACAATTCAGCCATCTCTGTATTAGGATTGCCAAGGAGGCTGGATGCAACTAGAAAAAATTACACTGTCAGCATTGTAAAAATTAGTTACAAGGTTGTACAGAAATATCTTGAAGATAAGAGTTAAGGAAGTAATAAGGGTTATTTATTTCCTATTTAAAAGTAATTTAGAGCAGCTCTTGGGCTTTTTGTTCTGTTTCAAAGTGTGTTCCATGTATATGATGCTTTCTTCTCTATGTAGCTGAATGTCATCTTTGATTTTTATGTGTCATATAAGGAATTCCTGAATTGTTAAGTCTCTCTGTTAACAATGCCAAGCCTTAGAAACCTTGTTGCTGTAGCTGAACACTCAATTTCAGAAAAGTTTCTCATGGCACTTCTCAGTGAAATATTGACCTGTGGAACCTTTCAATATTGCTCTGTAACTTTTTTTTAAAATCACATAGAAGATAGAGAGCCTCAGAAAAATGACTTGAAGAAAATCAACAGTGTAGCTTTTTCCCCCCCTATTTTTTATTATTATATTGCATGATGAAAAACACATCTTCAGATCCCACTTAGAATCGCTGTTATTAACTTATATAGTGGTTCATTTGGACTATGATTTCTTAAATATATTGGGTAAACTATGCCCAGCTTGAGTAGAAGAGGGTTTCTTATTTTTATTAAAAGCAAATGTGAAGGTGCAATCTAGTGCAAATCATAAGTAAATTCAAATTTTCCCACTGATTTGAAGGGGGTTTTTTTCAAGTAGTCTGTCTGCCATTGTAAATGGAGTAAAGTCCCACTGGTTTTGTGGGGAGCAGAAGATGGTTTTGAAAACTTTAGCTTAGATAAGACAGCAAAGATGATGTACAGAGACACAGGGGTAAAACTTATTTCCACCTTTTATTCCACCAGTTCCTATCCCAGTTCTCTTTTCCCATATTCCAGGATATAAAGTCTTGTAGGCTAATGCTTTCTGCTGCTTCCTCTGCGAGGTGATAGAGTTACCTGCAGAGGAAGGTCTTTAACCCCTTGCT
>VZTU01003582.1:393685-459830 GCA_013400835.1 Zapornia atra | reverse complement strand
TCCCAGGCTGGCAAGGTTCCATAATTACCAATCTGGGCAACTCCTGAAACCTTAAATCCCAAGCCCCTTTGCCCACGAGCTTGGGAACCACTCTGATTTCAGTATCTGGGAAACCTTGGAACAACAAGAAAATAATCTGGCCAAATGAAATATCAGTTTATAATGTAATTTTGAAAAACTGCTGATATGTACAGTTTCAGGACAAATTAAAACCTCAGCAGGACTAATACCATGCTGTGTGTAAAGATTGCAATTGATGCTTCTATTTTTTACTGTAATTGTCTGAGGGCCTCAGGAGAATATACACCAGACTCTGAAGGAAAGTGCGTTTGTAAGCCCTTCGAGCTGAGCCATAAACTGGTGTTTTGAACAGTGCGGGGATGTGAAAGAGAAAAATGACACTGCATGAGGCTCTGGATGAGAAAAACAAATTAGCTCCTTCAGCTAAAGTTGCTGCCACTCACATACAGGTTTGGCTTTGTTTAAAAGTAACTTTAAATGGGGTTTTTATTATTTTTAAAAATAAGGCATTGCTTGTAAAAAAGCTCAGGAGGTGGATGTTTTCTAATCATGGCCGACACAAGAATGATATGCAGCATGAGCAGCTTCCTACTGTGGCAGAATTCAAATGGTAATGAAAACTTCAGTGCTGGTATATGGGACAAAACAGCAGGAGATTTTATTGCACTGGGCTGAATCATCAGGTTCTTTCCCCATAGGTAAAGTGTTGCAAATCTAGCTGCAGCTCTGTGTGTTTCTCTTAACTCTGCCTTATCTCTTGCAAGCTGTACCTTACTCCCCAAACCAAGATGACTAGACCCTATTCATAATCGGAGAGGGCAGCCTGTTGTGGGCCCTTGGAGTTCCCTTCCTCTGCTGTCCTGTCTCTGGACTAAGATATCAGACCCATATGCTTCAGGGGAGGGTGTATGATACGGATAGTTGTTAACAACCAAGGGTAGATGTCTATGGAATGCCTTGTAAAACCACTGTAGAAATATTGCATCTCAGTTATTTTGAGCTAGATTGATCCTGGTCCCAGCCACCCTGAAAAGATACAAATAACTTGCCTTGCTCTGGTTCTGCTACCGAGATTAAAGTAATTTCATTATGATATGACTGCTACAATAATCTTGGTGAATGCTGACCAGATTTTAAAGGGTCTAGTGACACATCATATTTTCTGAAGCAGCTAGTCCTTCATAAATGAGAAAAGTAGGAGTCACACAACAGCTGACAGTGCAGAGGGAGAACTAAACTTTTGCCTGCTGTTTCTGTGATCTGGTGAGCTAGCAGGGTCAGATTATTTCCCTGCTTTAAATCTCAGTAACTACAAATAAAAGCATAGTGCTTATTAAAAATAGCATTGGTGGTACTGTGTATAATAAACGATCTGTTAATGGTCCTGGGAAAGAAGATAGGTCGGCTCTCTTCAGAATTTAATTTTTTTTTTCTTCATCACAGAAGTTTCTGTCAGCTGCTATGGGAGATCTTTAACTTTCTGCTTCATCACTTTACAGACTTTTGTTCTTTCTGCCACTGGTTAGTGGTAAACAAGACATCTGCATCCCTCAGCCAGGCTACTTCCTTGATTTTTTTTCCTCTCAAAACCATCTCATCAATCTGATACTACTAAATGAGCGTTATAAAAATAAATGTAAGGAACTGTCATGTAAACTCCCCTGTTTACAGTAAAATCTGGATTAACTCAGGAATTTGCATGACTATTAAAAAAACACTGCTCCTTGAAAAACATGTAGTAGGATAATAGCATTTCCCAGGTTTCTGTCATCATAGAAGTATGTCTAGTTTCTAGCTCCTAGAAATGAAATATGATTGTAGCATATGATTCATCAATAAATCAATCAGAATCACATCTTCCCTATCTCCCTATCTACTGCTAGATCTTTAACTCTTGCTAATCTATTTAACTATTGTAACTCTTGTTATTCTATTTAATTATTCTATATGCCTTTAAAAAAAGACAGCTATAATAGCAATTACCTAGAATCTCTGGTGCTTCAGTATATTCGATTCATTTACATTTTTAAAATATAAATAATATATATACATGTTGTTCCAAGTATATTGCTTAAAATCTATCAAAATGTACCTTTTTCTCCCTGCTTCCTTATGTTTAACTCTACCAGAGTGACTTCCAGCAATTCAGGTAGATTTGTCTGTATGCTTGGCCACTTGAGAAACAAAATTGAACCATACCTTTTATATCCTTCTCATTTAGTTCCTTGTTTTCCTTAGCAGTTTGTCAAGTGCTAGAAATTCAGAGATTTATCTTATAACAAGTAGGTACAATTCCTGAAGGCACCTCATGTTTTAAGTTCTCAGCTTACTTTGGAAATGAGACCTAGGGGATCAAAGCCATATGGATTTATCTGAGAATTTTCTTCTCACTGTTTGTTTGTTTGTTTGTTTGTTTTGTCACAGAGAAATAACAAAGGAACCACTTTCTTTAAGAGCTGAGACTGTTTAGCCAACATTAGTCAAACTCTGTAATAGACAAATTTGTCTCTGTAAATGTGTGATTTTCAGACACCCTACTCTCATTTCTTGTAGCTTTTCAATTCATGTGATTAAATCTATTACTAAAAATAGATAGGTTGCATGCAAACTGTGGGTTGGGTGACATCTAAAATTGCATACATGTGAGAAGGACAGCTGTAGTTATGTCACTATGATGACGCCATAGCTTGGGTGTCTGCCACATGCTACAGCAGAACCTTTCTCCCCAGCCAGGCTTAGTCATTTGTTTCAGTGATGGATCACATATTTGTACATAATCAAGGTCAGGAAGCCAGAGGTGTGAGATAACACTGTGTAACAAGGGGTCTCTTCTCAAGCGGCCATGCCCAGTTTGGTGCTGCTTGTTCACAATCTCAAGTCAAGAGCAAAAAGCTGTCGACCTGCTTGGAGTAAAACTGTTGTATAAGAAGCAAGCTGAAACTGGGGGCAACCAAAACTATTTGCTGATGTTGCCTTGATTTCTTAGTAGTTTTATTCCTTTGGGAAAACACAAGGAAAGCCAAAGCAGCATGATTCTAAAACGGAAACATCCATTAACTAACATTCTCTACTTTAAATTATATACATAATTTCTTCTTATAAATGCTACTTTAGCATTTATTATAATAAAATATATATTTATAACTTATATGTTTATCGTTAGTTATTAGAAATTATATATTTTGTAATATATGTCATAAAACACTAAGCTTGTATTTTCAGCTGCTTAGTGACTACACTTTCTGGCCAAAGAAATTTAGTAGGTTGATCCAAACTATTTTTCTAGCTTTACTTTTGACAAGAAAAAAATCGATTTTGCTTGTTTGTTTGTAACTCGGTTCAGGTTTCTGTTTAGGTCAGCAAAGTGACAAATCAGTGTTTTGCATAGTTCTGTAAACTTCTCCTTAAAAACCTGACAATTAGCTACAAAACAAATATATCTGGGTCACAAAGCTGGATTATGGCTGCCTCAAGCATTGCCTTCCAGAGCACAAGCTATGATGCTTTGGGGTCCGTACAGATTCTGGGTGTCACGGTGCCCTTGCGGGGTCTCTGGCTGGAGCACAGCAGGTGTTCCTCAGGGTTCTGGGACACACATGAACCTTGGACCTGGCGCTGCAAAACGCTCCCAGATCCAGCCATGCCAAAGCTGAATAGCTGTGCTGCATCTAATGATGGTTAAAATGCTACAATCTGGAAATAACCAGTTGGAAAAATCAGCTAGAAAAATATGCCTTGCTGCCCTGATGACGTGATTTCCTTTGTAACATGAGAGCTGAATGTTAAGAATTATGCTTCAAACCCTTCAGGTTAATGAAATGCTTCCTACAATGTATTTGAAATATTCTTTTTNCTCTATCTCCCTGTACTGCTCTGTACTCTCTTCCGGGCTGTTTTGTGCTGCCCCCTCACCCCAACCACCAGCTCCGGGCTCTGCCCTGTAAGCGGGCAGCAGCCCACGAGGTGGCAGAGCTCGCCTTGGAGAGCAGCCTTTGGTGACAAAACCCGTTTTTACTAGCAAATCTTCTTCCCCCCCCGGCCTGCTTTCTTCCGTTTACTCATTAATTGCAAGTGTAGCTTCCTTTTTGAACATAGATCATAATTTCCTTAGGCTAATAAAGGAAAAATATTCAGCCAAATGTAGACATGGAAATGAGCTTTTGAATTGCTCTTGACTGAACGTCTCTTCTTTCAGCAAAGTAGGAATTCTTGTCTAATATCGTTTACCCCAACAGAGTATCAGATTAGTTGAACAAGTTGTAATTTGTTTAACTCCACACTAATCTAACTTAGTTCCAGTGTTTTCTTGAAAAATTTGAAACAGCAAAACCAAATGGAAAATGTGTTCAACACTGCAGCTCTTACAACAGTAAATAATAATAATTTAAAAAAAAATTGTGATGGGTTGAAAACCTTTCTCCAACATCTGTCACTGTTCAGAAACAGTTACATTTTCGTCTGCTCATGACAGGCAAGTGACCTGTACAGCCTGCTCAATGTAACTGGGACAGCAAAAAAGTTCCTGAGTGGGACTCCATTTGATTTTGTTCCTTTTTTCAACTTCCAGGCTTTAAGGGAGAGCAGATATAATTAATGTAACTCTAAATTAGAGTCAGCGATGTTATTGTAGGAGTTAGTAGGAGTGCAGTATTCCTACTAAGTGTGCCAATCCCTGCAAGAAAGCTGAACAGGAGAGTTATTTAAAGAGATTAAATGATGCAGAATAAAGCTTCGAAAAGCTGTAATTGAAAGTGACAGAAACATTAGCTTTGAAACAAGTAACATTTAATCACACAGATTATACAGAAACATAATTTTTGTATGTTGTTTTCTTCAATAGAATTTAATTTTAATCTGTTGAGACAGCTCATCACTTTCAGCTGCCTACTGCCAGAAGCTTGTCAGAGTATGTAAATGTAACAGCTACTGTGAGGAGTGGGACCTGTTCTCTCAAACACTGGCCTCAAATTATGCATGCTGAAAATTTTGGTTGCTCCTGCCTCACCTGCGGGTTGCAGGTGGAAGCATTTGCACCAGTTCTTGCTTTTTGGGTACCCTTTGAGTGGTTGAACTTCTGAGTCAGGACAAGCAGTGTGGCCCCAGTGAAAGCGCAGTGTTGGTGCAGTCGTAAGTAGAAAGTTAAGAAAGGGCAAAGGCACGAAGGAAAAAAGCATGAAAAACACCAATTTACGTGAGCAAAGGGAGTCCAGGATAAGGGTTCAAACCTTCCTGTAAATAACGTTTGATGTTGTTCTCCTGTGAGGATACAGAAAATCTAAGTGAGCTGCATAGTTTGAAACTCACAGTAGCCAGAGGCAGGAAAGAATTTCTGTGTGGATTGATTAGTCAGGACATAGACTAAATCTCAACCTAGTAACAGCTCATCTGGTGTTGCAGGACATGTGCATTACCAACGTCCCTGTCTTGACCAATAGGAAGCTGAGCTCAGTATTTGCAGAACGTGTGAGCAGGAGCAAATGTGACCTTCAGGAAGGCTGATCTAAAGTGCCTTTGCCTCCTGGGGACTCAGAAGGGCAACAGGAAGGAGAAACTCATGTTGACACTAACCTGCTGTTTGTAGCAGCCAAGGAGTACATGTGAAAGCACGTCAAAAACTCCAAGCATTTTGGATGGTTACCATCAAATATTTTGAGTGTATTTGCTCTTGTTATAAAACGTGTTTAAAAGTGAAGCCAGCTATCTAAAAAAGGGGTTGAACTACAAGGTTATAGAGAGGTTTATTTTATTTTTCTCTGCAAATGTCTTTCTCTGCTAATAGGGAAGTTTAACATAGTATATATATATATCACCTGTGGTTCACTCTCAACTCCTCAGAAAGTCTGAGTTATTTGGAGATGCCTTTTTCTTTTGGGGGAGGTCATGTCACTAGCACAGCACGGCCAGATTTTGAGAAAAGAAAATATTTTGTAAACAGAGGAGTTAATTCTGGCTTACGGTGAGAATATTAAACCAGAAGGGGTTTCAATGTGAAATGCAGTCAGGGACAGATCCTGACCTCTTGAATTTGGAAATGGCCAGAGCATCATTGTTAGTCCCAAGCAGTGCAGTTCTGGCTGTCCTCCAGTCTCCAGCCCTTAGTGCACTGCAGCAGCCATTTCTGTCCTGGGATTAGCTTATAGCTGACCTCAGAGCTGTGTGCACCTATTGAAAACCCTACCAGAGTTGATGCTACCCCTTTTGCTTTGACAGGCTGCATCGGAGCACAGGATCCAGAGAGAGAAGCCCCAGTGCTGGGCTAGCTGTGCCTGAAAAGGTGCACCTCTGCAGCTCCTGTCATGGATGAGATCAGCTTTACTGTGGCCGCAAGGGGGGAAAAGGGCTCTTCCACCCTCACCATTAAAGCCAGGACACTGCACGCCTCATATGTAAGATGCAGAGGTCCAACACAACATATAGTGCAGGCAGGGAAAAATCTTGGGATCTTGCTTCCTGCACTGCTCATACATTGCCCATTGAATGCCCTTCAGATGAGAAGATCAGTCCATGGTGCAAAGCTGGGCTGCAGCAATCTCCCCTGCTGCCCCACAGGTCAAGCTGTGGCTTGCTCTGCTCCCGAGGTGCAGGTCTGGCACTGCTGTCTGAGCACCAGTGGGGGGAAAGTTTTGTGTAAAGAAACCAAAAGTTAATTACTTATTAATTTGTCTGTATCCAAAATAGCTTACATTCTCTTCAGGGCAGGGACAGTATTTGCAAATATTTGAGCAATCACCTTTTGTCACTAGCAGGTAATGATGTAGCAAGGAAAGAAATGGAGTTGAGAAAAGACCACCAGCCTACAAAGACCAGCCAGAGAGATTAAACTTGCAGACATAGCTTTAATGGTGACACTGTCATGAAGAGAGACACAGCCTTTTGCCAAAGATCCAATAGAACATACTGTTTATTACATTGTCGGTATAGGACGTGTAGCTGTCCTAATGCAGAACAACACTTGCTATATTGTACTCAGAATGAGTAATGCATATCATGAGTAATGAATGCATCAGATCTTTCCAAAACAGTATTTGGGCAGGCAAGGGGTCAGCTGCCTCACTCAGCAGGACACTCCAGCCTCTTTGCCCTACTTTGATGCTACAGAGCCGCTGGGAGGTTTTCTTGAGTGGCTGTTTGTCTAAGGGACAAACTGATGACGAACAAAAGTCCAGCATGGCTTGGGGCTGCTTTGAGCTGCTACAGAGGTCCCAGCATGATCTGGATCATCTCAAGAATCTGCAGGGGTTCTGAAAAGCTGCTGTTGCCTCTCGTACATTGCAGTTTTTTCTCAAGGATGGTTGGCTGTTGCTGTGATCAAAAGGTCCTAATTTCTGATCTCTCCACAGCTGCTGATAACACCAATAATAGGACCTTGCCAGAGGACACACTACTCCTCTCATTGTAATAAAGGAGCAAAAATATTCCCAAGTGGTATATTGTGCTTCCCTTGTTGATGTGACCAAATTATGACTGTGGTTCTCTCTGGACATGACTGGGTTTTATATTGTTACTCCTCTGGGAGTTACACACAGAGTAACAACAGTAATCAGACATCCAAAGCCACAGTGCAGAAGATGGGGAACAGGAGTTTAATGTCATGACCTGAGAGCAGCATCTCTAGTAAGCTGATGGGCCTCAGGTCTTGCCTTCCTCTTCTCTGTCATGGCACCGTTATGAAAACATCAGTAAACCTGAAGTTTCTCTCAGCATCAGCTGATTGTCACTTCATTCATTTGAAAGTGAAGGGCCACTGGTATCTGGAGGGATGCAGGGAAGAAAATCTGTTGGTTTCGTTCTTGTGCATCTTACAAAGCCTCACAACCAAAGCACGTAATTTTGGTGAAGTCCTGGACAGTTCTTGCAAGGTGAGCTGGTAACTCTTGGCAAGTGACACGCATCTTCCAAAGTTACCTTTAGGGCATGATGTAAAGCTGAGAAGAATCTGGAGGTTTTGAGGAATGGAAGAAAATTTGGGGGATAAAGGAAAATGGTGGGGTTTTTATTTATCTGTCTGTGTGGAGAGCACAACTGTTTCGTCCAACTTTGGATCAAGATCTACAAAAGCTTCTGAACAACAAACTAGACAAGTGGGACCTTTTATAAAACAGAGTGTATTTCTATAAAAGGTCTTATTTATCTGAGGTGATAAAAGAAAAGCTGAGTACAAAAGCTTAACACTCTACTATTTCAGTTTTATAGTGGAGTAGCTGCCCATAAATTCAGTGGAATTTTACCAGCATTAAACTAGAAGAGCACAATGGGAAAAAATGCTTTTCTGAATTCAAAGAGAAAATAAGATCAAGGTTTAGTTTGCTTATTTTGATAATAAAGTAAATACTGTGAGAACATGGAAAGCTATTAAATGATTAGGTTACAAAAATCAGCAAGGCTATTTATACAGAAATATCACCAACGATAAACTCACTCCTCAGTAAATTTTTCAAAGGCTAAGAGAGTGATAATTTCTATTGTTAGTTCCTCATGTTAAAAAACACTGTGGTATCGAATCTGTTATAAACGCTATCCATACAATAAGGGAAGAAGAAGATTGTTTATGAAAGGACTCCTCTGGTTTTGTTAAGTGGCATACTTCTACTGCCCCATATTTGGCTTTCAGCTTTTAATCTTTTTGTTTGTTTGTTTCTTCTTTTAAAATATTGACAAACTTTCCTTTCCATATAAACACGTAAATTTCCATGGTAAAAAATACCCTAGACAAAAAAATAATCCTTTTTTTTTTTCTGTGAAAACACTTTGTAAACTCTTTCAAAAGCTGCCAATCTAGCAATTTCCCCAGATGTCTTGTTATATCTTAGTAATTAAATTGTAGTCACTGAGCTGTCTTCTTCATAACTAAGTTTACAGGAAATGCATCTTCATCCTTGTCTAGCACAATATAAAAATGTTCTGCTGGGAATACAGTTGTATTTATTGATTCTTCAGAATTTGTAATTCCTTTCAAAAGAAATTTAGTTAGCTCTTTTGAGCTTTCATGAACTGATGAAGGCAGAAAACAATAATAATTTGAAAAGATACTTCTAGGGAGTTTTATGTGTATATAAGATCTGGTACAGGATCTGCAGCAGAAATGTGTTCTCCTTGGTACCCACGTATTCTTTGCAATCCCCATTTACAGTAACAGCATTCCTATGTTCTTTATAAAATGTGTCTGGCTACAAGATCTCAAAAACTGTGCAATGTGTTTAAAGGAATCTGCATATCACCATTGCTAATGTGAAATAGAAAGATCTTCAAAATATGTGAAATCCATCATCACAAAGCCAGAGCAGTAGAAAAGGTGATCACCAGAACTGATCTCTTAGGTGAGAATAGAACTAATCCCTACAGTCTGCTGGGAGATGGTCCTTCTATCCTCATCATGTCCTTATTTGGGGACTGTCAGTGGAAGGTGCCTGGCTCTCCTTGGAGCAGGAGGTAGAGCAAGGTACCCTATGGCTTGTCTGTTCTTGGAGAACAGTTACAGGAGCCTTGAGCTGCACGTGTCTTTTTGCTTTGGTACTGAACCCCCAGCAGAGATCCCAAAGCATCCCCAGTGCCTGGCACAGCAGCGAAAGGGGCGGTGTAGCCCACAGGCTACCCACAACCCACCACTGCTCTCCTCTGCAGCTAAGGCAGCCAATGATTTGGCTGGCCTTTGGAACTCACCAGCCAACCTTTGCAAGAAACCAGTCTCACAGGATGGGAACCGCTCATATCCCCTCAGTTGGGCTGAATTTACCCAGAGGTTTCAGGGCTTGTTTTCCAGAAGCTTGACATGTATGTAGCTCATGTTGGGTGCGGGGACAAAGTTAAAGCTTTCCATACTCTGGACTAGTCTCCAGCCAACTGAGTGTGGCAAGAGGGAAAGAAAAAGAGCATTCTCCTTCTCCTGATGACATGATTATACATGGAGACCTTGCTGAGAATGTAGGGCAGCATATTTTGAGGAGGGCATCCAACCCACTTGGCTAGAGATACATTCTGATCCTCACCGTCATGCTTCCATGCCTATTTAGATATGCCATACAAAACCAACCAAGTCGCACAAGAAAGACTAAAGCAGTTACTGTCTAAGGATGATGTAGAGGCTTGTTATTAAGTTGGACTGCTGAAAAATTAAAGACTTTGACTCTCTTGGACAGCTTCTTTATTCAAGTGAGTTTGAACTGGGATTTCCCAACAGAATTTGCTCCCTCCCAGAGTACACTGTGGTTTCCAATGGGTATGCACCAATCCTTCCTGTTGCAGATGCTCCATTTTTGCATTAAGTGCCTCAGTAGGCAAATTAAACAGAAATCAAGATCCCAGATTTTTTTTGCCAAAGATATAATGGCTTCTTACCCAAATAAAAACACGTTTCTGTGGCAGTGACCTGCTGAGTCACTTGGCTGAATGCTCTCAGTTTATGCAGCTGCATCCATCACAAAATGCCTGTTACTCATGCAAAGAAGTTCAGTGTCTGCTTTGCATCAGAAAACTACATCTGCAGCAGATATTAAACTGCTGTAAATTCAATGCATGGTCCTTCTCTAATGCAGGGATTACAGGGATTTTTTCCAGTTTTGCCAGTGAAATCAGGTCCAAATTTGTATCGCTATCGACCGATACTCATTTTCATCCAACTATATGTTTTTCTATGTACATATTGCTCATATTTAAAGATGCATATTTTTCCAGCATCACTGAGAGTTTAACATGGAGTACAGCACAATTTACAACATGATGCCCATTTGCTGCTTTTTTGCTGTTGCTGCATACCATTGCAGCTTTTAAAATTTGATTTTCTCTTAAAACATTGGAGTAGTTTTGTTCCATTCTTCTTGTTTTCCACTTGATAATTCAAAGACTTGGAATGAATGATTTAAATATGAGTCATGTGCATGATGAACTATTTGGTGTATTAGGAACACAGATGTTTACTGTCATAAATTATTGATATAATTTCGGGATGAACTTTGTTATAACCTTGAAATGACCAAGCTGATGGAGAATATGAATCGATGGAGAGTTATTCTGTATCTCTGCAATACCATTCTCTTAGAAAAGCTCTAGAAATATTTTCAAATCAAGACTTTAAGCTCAAAATTATGTGAAGAATAAACGAGAAAGTGTTTGCCCATCTATGATAGGAACTAAAATGGGTTCATCTGTATTTCAAAAAACAGAATTCCAAATAGTTCCTTGGTTTAGTGTGTTTATCGGAAAAGAAAGGTTGGTCTGAATAGGCTATTGTTAGTAACAAGCTTTGCTTCATCAAGTCAATGAATAGTTGAGTTATTATATCATGTAGTTTCAGTTGATGAATTGTGCATCTGTTCAAGCCTTGACAGACTGAGAGCGCCTGTTTAGATACCACAGACATTTCTTAGCTCACAATTTCACTTTTCGGAAAAGAAATGAAATGTCACATCAGTTGCTAAAGGAGAGGAATCAGCATGAGAGTCAGGGTAATTAGGGATATTTAGCAGTCTAGTTTGTCTCAAAGCTGTGAACGGCAACAAGCACTGCAAGCAAAACTTCCCAAACTCACTGTGTTCTCTTGAACATCGTAACTGTCGAAGCTAATGTACCAGTGTATTAGTTTGAATGGCACAGCCAAGGAGATTTCAGATTATCAGCACCTTTGATCTCTTGATCCATGTATGCAAACCCCTTTGATGTGGGGTGGAAATCCAGCACGAATCAAAGACAGCCTATTTTCTAAACAACAGAGACGCATCTGGAAAAGGTCAGGCAGAGAAAATGGATACATACATAAGCCAAGATCATCACCAAAAAAATTGCATTACATCTTTTTCTAACTGGCTAAATGAACTTTTCTGAGGCTGTTTTCTCTGCTTTGCTATGCTTTAATGAAAGTGAAATATAATGCACAAAGAATTGTGGGTGTAGCATTTTACTTCCTGGCTTTGACATTTCTGGCAGGTTATTACCGCTAAATATTTGTGAGCATTAGTGACCTTAAGAGCTCTAGAACTGCTACCAGGAGGTAGATATCCACAGAGTTACAATTAACATAGTATTTAAAGTACCAGGGGAAGCTATTTTAGCTGCAACTTCAATTCCAACCTCTGCCCCCAGACTTGTTAATGTCACTTCTCAGGAGGTGGGGTGGTGCAGCAGTAGTACCACTGAGGGGATCAGTCAGGACCGTGGGCTTTGGGAGAACGTAGAGGAGACTGCTGCTGGACATCTGCCACTGGGGTGGTTTGGAGTTTCTCTGTGCTGGCCCATAGCAAGGGAATATCCCAAAAGAAACAGCAGAAAATAATGTGAAGAGAGAATAGCACCATTATTGTAGATACCTAAGGAAATAATAACTTTCATTTCACTGTGGCTCTTCATCTTAACAGATGAACATTTTCCATACGTTGTGTTTTGGAGCATAATCCTTTTCATGTGTTTTCATGTAAAGGGAACATTTGGCCATCTGACATAGACATATCTTTTTTTACAGCATTAAAAACTTGTTTAAATTTTCTGTTACAGATGTGCTGGTTTTAAACACATTTCTGGATATGTTCTTTTAGTAGCTGTTATCCTAATACTGAAAGAGGAGGAAAAGTCAGCCCTAAGGTGGTCAGAAGACAGATGCAAACCACCCTTTTTTTTCCCCTCTTTTAGCTGCTTATAACACATACTGTGGGTCTGCAGAGCGGTGAGTCTACTTGGTCCTTCCCAGCCACAGAGCTGAGGTACTGACAAACAGAGAAGCTCCACAAGGTCTGGCTCTCACTGTAGCCCCAGTTCCTGTACTGCTGGTTGCAGAGGTGATCTATGTTTAGAGTAGTTCACATTTACAGGGGATATTGCCATGCTTTACTGAAAACATCCGAGCAATGATTTCAGAGTCGTGAGGCTATTTTCAGTGTAACTGCAGGAATACTTGGCTAAATTGCTATGATGTAATTATGTGCTGTATTTAGGGTCTTTATTCTTAAAAGGCACATGCTTCAAAAGCTGTTCTTTTTTTTTTTACAAAAAAAAAAAAGTTCTCAAAGTTTCAGTTTATTCCTTTGATCGCAAATTTCATGCATATTGACACTTTATAAGACCTCCAGTACTCTCAGAGCGGATGGCAATACAAGAAGTCTTTTCTTTATTTGGCACTTCTGGACAAAGTGGCTGCCAGGATCAGGGTTTACAAGTATGTTCCTTAGGATAAAAAAAGTCCTAAAGGCCCAGATGCACAGGGACCTGGGTCTGATGACCTCCAAAGTCTGCAATCCTGAGTTACCTAACTATCCAATTCAGCTGAGAGAACAAGTCAGGCACGGGGCTGTGGGATTTTACAACAGCCAGGGTGCCAAGCAGAGGGATGCAGAGAAAATGCTGAAACAAGTGATGTGTCTGAAATGTGCTGCTTGGGTATGAACGACTCATTTTTCTTTTTTTAAAAGAAGATGCCTGGCAGTTTTGCTACTGTTGCTCACTTTTCATGTCCTGCAAGTGATGGGCATCACCGCACAGGGGTGTTCATTCGAATGCTTTTGGAGTTACAGCAGGGGTATGAACTCTCTGCTTTGAGCAGAGCTCAGTGGTGTTGGTACGGGCTCGGCGTTGTGTAACCATCTCTGATCTACAAAGGATTTCAGGCATCCGAACCACTAGCTTGAGAATGCCGAAACACACCGTGCAAACGAAATACCTGCTGAAGCACTCATCTCATCCAGGATAAGAAGGCCTCTGGGAATATGCATTAGAAGTACTTTAGGTGCCTAAATAGCTTTACTGATGACAGCTTAGGTGCCTTTCAGGTATGCATGCCACAGGCGGAATTTTTGTGACTCACTCGTTTGAATTCAGGCATCTAAATTCTGCTTGAGCTGTGCCACAGACACCTAGAGGTTTTTGGAACCCCTTCCTAAATTATTTGAATTTATAAAAATGTCTTGTTTCAAAAACATGGCAAGGATTCAAACAGTTTCTCGTTTTGCTATGTAAATGAGTAGGAGGTGCAGTTTTAAAAATGTCTATATTGCTTCATATTCCTAATGTAGTTGCCAGAATAGGATTTAAATTCATCCAGCACTTCCAAAGCTTGCATTGATTGACCAAGCTGTATGTTGAACAACATTAAAATTTTAAGCCAGTTATCTCAGAACATCTCAAGTTTCTTTGCCATCATCTTCCTCTTTTACAAACATGATTCTGAGACCAGATTTTGTTATCCCAGAATATAGTATCAGATAGCATCTAGGCACTGTTTTGCATTTTAGATTATGACCTTTATACCTTATTTGCCAGACAGGCACCATCAGCTTCTACGAACTTCTTTAAAATTCCCCAGGGCAATGGGAATTTAGTTATAACATGAAAGGCAGCTCTGAGTGAATGTGCTGCTTTATAAAAATTGGAAAGTAGCTTGCTTTTTTGTCTCATACGGACTTTGTTTTTCCACCGGGACCTGGAGCTGTACCTTGTGGCTAGCAGTTTTAATGGTCCTGAAGAAAGAACAAAACACAAATGCTGATCAGCTATGCAGAGCAAGACCAGTCTGCCTAACCAGTCTGTACTAGAAAACCCAGAAAAATAAATCTGTTGCCCTAGCCTAAGACTTTCCCTGGTTTACATCAGACCAGTTTAATAAATCCTGTATGTTCTTGTGCTTTATGGGCATTTGGTTGGTGGCTGTAGCTATCGCCAGGTGATTTATTACTACTAATGCCACATCCTTTTGGATGAAAGCACAACCTTACTCGCACTGGAAGTTGCTTTGCTTCCAGGCATGCATGCATGCTAGAAAATACTCGCTGCGCTCCATCTCAACCCAACTCAGGTATCAGTGATACGGTGTTCCACATTTGTCTCTGTGGTCTTTTCTATTGCTGAGGCAGTAAGAAACAGAGGGTTTGCATGATGCGGGGACAGAGGACCCTCGGGGATGGCAGGAGCCAGCTCACTCCTGCCACTCTCCTTCTCCAGTTGGCACACCGTGGTTCGGGTATCACAAGGTGGTGCTCTTGTTCTTATGGCAAATCATTCAGTAGCCAACACTTGAGATTGGATCCAGGGATGGCAATCTTCTGCCTCTGTAGGTAATAAAAGATCAGATGCTGAAAGCTCACAGGATAGGGGGTGGGGGAGGTGGGGTGTTGGGGCTGTGTGTGTTGTGATACTGTGTGATCTCTTCTTGGTGCCTCACCGAAAGACAGTCTCTTGAACAGGTGTAAAATCTAGGCTGAATGCTTACTATGTGTTTGTAATTCTTCAGTGGGAAAAGAAGTAGACCAGAAGATCTGTTCAAGAGATTAAGGATTTAGCTATCTCTTTCCATCCTCTTTTAAAGCTGAGTTCACCACTCTTCTCCAAAATGAAATATTTTGTCACTGTCTTATGCTGGTGTGGTACATCACATTTCATCTTTTCTATCGAAGATGGATTCTGCATTTTGCTTTCTGCATTTTGCTTTCTGCATTTCTCACTTCTCTATTACCTTTTCTCCTAGGCTGTAAAGAGTACACATTAAAGAATTTGTGATATCTCAAAGGTCCGTTGTTATTGTACATACAGATATAATACTAGGACTCCTTCCAGCACCTGATGGGGCCTACAGGAAAGCTGGAGAGGGACTGCTTATCAGGGGGTGTAGTGACAAGACGAGGCGTAATGGTCTTAAGCTGAAGGACAGTAGATTTAGATTTTATATAAGAAAAAATTCTTCCCTATGAGGGTGGTGAGGCCCTGGCACAGGCTGCCCAGAGAAGCTGTGGCTGCTCCCTCCCTGGCAGTGTTCAAGGCCAGGTCGGATGGGGCTTTGAGCAACCTGGTCTAGTGGAGGCTGTCCCTGCCCATGGCAGAGGGGTTGGAACTAGGTGATCTTTGAGGTCCCTTCCAATCCAAACCCATCCGTGATTCTAATGATGTTATTCTGTACATGAGATAACACATTACTAAGAGCCATGAATTGTAAGGTCAGTGGCCAACAGTTTTAAGCTACATACTAGAAAATTATAGAATCATTAAGGTTGGAAAAGGCCTCCAAGATCATATAGTCCAATCGTCTCCCTACCACCTATATTACTTACTAAACCATGTCCCTACATCTTACCTTGAACATCCTAAGGGATGGTGACTCCACCACCTTCCTGGGCAACCTGTTCCAATGCCTAACCACTCTTTCTGAGAGGAAAATAGAATCATAGAAACTCATTGCTTGTTGCTTCTGGTTCTCATGGAAATGTTCAGCGATCATCTTAGTGCTCTGTAGTTTCTAACAACGTCTGCGTGCCCAGCCCTTAACTATTTCTTGAGTATTTCAGTATTCAGTGTAGTGAGGCTCATACTGGAACAATGCTATTGTCACCCCTGTAAATGCCAGTAATTCACACGCATACAAACAAAAATAATACTAACTTGTGCAAGTTTGTTGTACAAGGTTTTGTGTGGTTAAAAAGGACTTCAGAAGCCATTGCTGACAACATTGCTTCAAAGAAATATAGAGAAAGTTTGAGCTTGCTGCGGCGTTCTGGCAAATAAAAGGAAATATGTTAAGAACAAAGCAGCTTTTCTTTCTCAGTCAATAGCATTGCTTATTCTTATGACCGCCCCAGCCTGTTTTTAACACCAGCGTGACAGCATTTGCTGTCTTCTCTTGAAATACTTTCTCTAGCTGAAGGAAAAAAAATTGCTTGTATTTTCTGTGATCTTATCCTGTGAGGACACTGGAAAGAGCTGTGCACAATGTGTTCCCTACTTGCTAGGAAATACAATGTTAATGATAGTGCCATTTCTGTTTTACCATCCACTGGATTCCAGAAATGCCACTATATTGACAAAAGCAGCCTGCAGTTGAAAAAAATAAATAAATAGTGTGTATTGGTAATGAAGTTCTTCAGTGTGATTGTAAAGTTCAAATAATGTATCATGAATTTTAATGCATCCTGCCACACACTTTTGCATTCCGAGTTAAGGTTATAATTCATAAAAAAAAATACTACAGCATTCAAGTATGTATACATGTACAAGTGGCACACTCAAGTGAATTGGACTGTCTCAGAATGTTTGGTATCAAGGATCTCCACCTCCGGGTCCCTGATTAGCTTCTCCATGCAGTTTCTTCTATTCCTCCTCTTGAATTCCAGTCCTTCAAATTGACTAAAAACCCCAACAATCAAGCCCTTCTCCCTGCTTTCCAGACCTTCAGCTAGCCTCATGAAACACCTGTGAATCTCCATATTGTGTTCTCATCACTAATGTTCAGATTCCTGTGTGGGTGTCACTGAGTATATGATCTGAAGATAATGACATTTTACAGTGATAAAGGTATTGAAGTCTCTGTAGATGCTTTTAGTCTCTCTTCTACAATATGGTATGGACTGAAAGCTAATGCATAATGTCCTCTTTTCTGGGGAAAAAATACCTTCTGGTTAAATTTTGAGGGTTTTAATTTTCATCTCAGTTTTGTTGGCTTTGCTGGCAGTGTGACATAAACATTTAATTTCAGAGGATATTAAACTGTGCAAATTAGCCAGCTTATGCAACTTTGTAAGCTTTTATTTTCTGCTTATTCATAACTTAATTAAAAGCTAGATGGTTGATGAAAAGCTCAACATGACCCAGTGATGTGTGCTCACAACCCAAAAAGCCAACAGTATCCTGGGCTGCACCAATACCAGACCAATGTATCCAGCAGGTCAAGGGGGGTGATTCTGCTCCTCTACCCCTCTCTGGTGAGATCCCCACCTGAAGTACTGCATCCAGCTCTGGGGTCCCCAGTCCAGGAAAGACAGGGATATGTAGGAGGGAGTCCAGAGGAGGCCACAATATTTTCAATATTTAAAGGGGGCTGATAAGAGACATGGAAACAAACTTTTTGGTATGGCCTGTTGTGATAGGACAAGGGGTAATGAGTTTAAACTAAAAGAGTTTTACTATCCCCTCTGCTTGACACTGGCCCACCTGGAACAGTGTCCGGTTTAGGGCCTAAAGTACATTATTTGAAGGAGATGCTGAGGTTTCTGGGATAAAGAAGCCAGGAGGTGATAAAATAGCAGCCTACACCTATTCAGAGGGGTATTGCAAAGACTACAGAACCAAATATTTCTTGGAAGTGGGAGATGCCCAGTTGCAGAAGAGGTGGTGGCCTCTTGTGTCTTGAGAGATTCAGGTTAGAGTTTGGAAAAACATTTGAGAGACGAATGAGAGCAGTAATGGAATCTCTGTCGTTGGAACAGGTCTTGAAAACTCAATTAGAAAAAGCATGGCTGATCTGGCCAAGTGCTGGCAATAGTTCTGCTTTGAGCTGCAGGTTGAACCTCCAGAGGTCCCTTCCAACTAATATTTCTGTGAGCCTATGGTACCTCCCTAAAAATGCTCCTCTGGCAAGAGAATTAGTGTTATTATTCCTCCAGCAGTCATGGATGGTGTTGGGGCAGTATTTTTTCCCTGTATAGTGCAAGCACACACAAGCCTGAAATGTGCCATTGCCAAGATGTGCCCACTTGCCAAAAGAGAAAAGCATGCCACACTCTTGAGCCAAAACCAGAAAGCCGTATGATCTTGGCAAGCATAGTGCATGAACCTCGGGCTGGCACAATCCCGAGGTCCCCACTTTCCCTTCTCTTGCTTGGAGCAAAGGCAGATGTAGCTCAGCTCTGCCCAGAGCATGGCAAGGACACGTTGCTCACAGTATGCAGAGGGGTGGTCAGACTGACACTGATCTGGCACATTTAATATTTTTAAAATACTCGTAGAATGAGGAGATTTGAATTTTACAGCCAGAGTTGAGAACTTCAAATTTTGTTTGATTTGTGACAGGATCGGAAGTCCAGCGCTCAGGAGGGAGATATCTGACTGGGGCCCATGCTCTCTAGGGAGCAGCAACCTTGGGGCTTAGTGATTAAAATCCTCAACTCCTGCTCTGTGCATGGGGCTGGAAAGAAGCTGAGCACCAAGCTAACAGTCTGTCCCCAGGAAGCTCTAGGTCTGCAGGGAGTCTGAAGGGTCAAAGCTGTTCTGTTGTGCAGAAAATGGCATGTGGAGGCACGACCAGGAACAGCGACTCAGTTGCTCTAGGACACAGAGGATCACAGAGGAGATGAATGGAAATAAATCCAATTGATTCAAGTGCTGTTTAAAATATGATTACTTTCCAGTTTCTGCTAGATACAGAAGCTGGTGCTGTAAGAAACAAGAACACTACCTTAAATAGGGTGCTAGTACTTCATAGAATATAAAGAATAGTAATGTGAGACCTTCAGAGGCTGTGGAGAACTGCTACAGTGTAGACCTCACAGATCTTGGGGCCCTGTTTTGGTAGACCAATTCAGTCACTTCATCTCACCTCTGTTTGCAGTACAGCTGTTGTGATTAGACAGGGAAGGAGCAGGGTATCATCTTCTTCTGTATCCTCCCCCCCCTTTCATTTCTAAGAGCTCTACCCTGTGAAAAAAATGGTCTGAGAATGAAAGGGCTGTCCTTATTGTTTGTAGTTGCACAGTAGCATCTCTTAGACTTATATTCATTCTTACTGCTATAGCCACCAATCTCAAATAAGGCAGAGTGTACAATACTGCTTTTATGGATCAGAAAAAACACAACCATCAGGAGCAGTGCAGAAAAGACACATCCAAGAATGCTGCTACCTGGAATTTTATAATTAAAGAAAGACCTTACTGGCTACAGAGCTATGTCATTATGGAGGGAAGTTGCTTCAATTCTGTATTATCTTTCCAAGATTCATTGCAAGTTTTCAGTACTTTGGTATTTCTTTTAAAACATCTAATTTTGGAAAACAATGCCAAAGTTCGTGTTTGGGGGATGTGGAAGAACTTTTTTTAGTCTGTGAAATACTTTGTTCTGCATCAATCTGATGTTCAGCAATGGGATAGTGCTGTACCCAGCAGACAGGGTGAGGATGGAGAAACAGAGCATTTAGGAGGTAGAGCTTTCTGCTTGCTCTTAGAAGGCAACATTTGCTCTTTGAAGGTCACAGTTAACCTCTGAGCAGGATAGACATGTTCTCTTCTCTCTGGAGTTTGCAGCCCTTACTCTAAATCTGTACCCAGGGGAACTTCTCTGAATGGTTTTTCTAGCATTCACTTGAGAAAAGGAGATACATGCAATTTGGTAGGATTTTATTTTGAATACTCTAAATACTGATTTATTCCTGCTTACTTCTTGCAGACCCACTCCCTTGAGCCCATACATTATAAGGCATCTTTACCTCCAGCTCACCATGTGATATTTTGGTCCCTTTCACTCCCTCCATCACCTCCACCACTCCTTCCTTCCCACTATGACCTCTGCTGTGTAGCCCAGTGTAAGTTTGGACTCTATAATTGATTGGAGTCACCTTCAGTGAAAGGGGGTAGATAACAATTGGTTTATATCTGAAAAATGAAAACTGAAAAATGTATGGGCAGCAGAGAGAAGTGTGTTATGACAAGTACATTTCATTAGACTAATTCATACATTCCTTTTGGCATTTAAACCCTTTTCCCACTAAAACATCCATACCTTCTGTATCAGGAAAATAAAACCATAGTAGTTTGAGTTATCTGAGTATTACAGAAATTGAGTTTCAACTGTGCAATCGTCGATGCAGTGACAATGCCGACAGCTTCCTCGCGTTAACTGTCGCATAACTTAACCTTGAGCAAGCTGCATCTGGGGATTTCTGTGCCTCCTTGTGCTAGAGAAGATGTGACCTAATCAGTGTCCAGCCTGAGGAATGTGATGATGGCATGGGCTAGCATTCCTGTAAGGTGACGTGCTGTTGTCACCACTTGGAATCTTAAACTGAAGTATCTCAAGTGACTCCAGCAAACTCAGATAATATTTTTATTACTATTATTTTGGGCATGTCAGAACACTTCATTTCAATATACATTAAAAGGAAACCTAATGCAGACATCTTCCCTACGAATATTTTAAAAATCAGGTTGGTATTTCTTGCCAGGGATAATGAAAATTTCAAGTCTTGTAGTTCCAACTTGAAATGAGAACAAATGGTGAAATGTCAAAGTATCCCACTGGATAAAAATATTTTCTTTCTCAGCTGTTCTCTTTGGGAATTGGGTGGAATGACATCTCTCTATACTCATTTTTGTTTTACAATATCTGTACGCCCTGAGACTGCTGGAATAATTTAAAAACAGACCTTTCTATCCAAAAGTAAAATTGGCACGTAGCCTTTTGATTTCGTTAACAGATGGTGTATGGTATTTATGAGAGCAGTTGTTAAATGCTTTATCGTGTGACTCACCAACTGATAGCTGCATATTAATGGAAAGTGGACGGTGCTATCACATTTACAAGTGTTGTATTGTTAAGGAGAGCTGGTTGAGCTGATTTATATAAGCAGTTGCCTTCAGTTCAGTCTGGAATATCTGGATTCTTTCTGAAAATAGGGTTTTTATAGGGCCTGAAACCTGCTAACCTTACTGAAAAAAATGTAAAACTTTTCAGACAGAAATTAGTCCTTAGTTTCTGGGGGGAAGACAATGGAGTTCAGCAGTTAATTATAGTTATTTTTTAGAATTAATTTCTGAGCTGGGTAATACTTCCTGTTACTAACTGAAATTACCTAGGGAAAAAGAAAGTGCATTTATTATGCTGATATCAGTATATGATGCACTAGCTGTTAATCCAACCAGCCAGAAGGCATTCTTCCTTTTTCTTGGTTATAATGAATTTTAGATAGAAATTTGGTTTGCCCATTTTCACAGTCTCAGAGAAAACCTTCTAGAGCAACATGATTGGATTGAAATCAGCCCAGGTGTTACTTAAAAATCCTTGCTGTGAGGCTTTTTAATGAAACACTCTATCAGTTATTTCAAGAGCTTGAAAAACCACTGAAAGCCTGCCACCCCTCTCATGACATTGCAAGGGCCATAAAACAGGCCTAAACCACGAGACCATGCAAATTATTGCAAAGACAGCTAGCTATCTTTGTTAAAACACTTAGTTCATTGCCCTTATCTTCTGTTTGTTGAGGTTGCTTTTGTTTGCCTTTGAATGGCAAAGCAGCCTTAATGGAAACATCGGAGCTGAGGCGACACCAGCGGCACCCCTACAGCGGCACCCCTACAGCGTCCTGTAGTTCACCTGCGTAAAAATAAACCCGAATATAACTAGAATAAAATTACAGACCTCGTTCTTTCCGGCCCCCATGTCACACAGACAGACTGGGGCCCACAGAGAATAGCCCCTGATGGTGAGTTGGAGAGAAGGTACAGAGTTTAACCTTTTTCCCAGGATCTGGAAGAAGCCAAACTCCACCAAGTACTCAAAATACACCAGAAGGGCAGCCCTGAATTCTTCATCATCTGTGCGGGAGTTTCACTTATCTAAAGCTACAGTCTGGGTTTAGGGGCATCCAAGCAATGGAGGGAGTAGGAAAAACAGCAGTCATGGGCAATGCCCGAGGGTCCCAACTAACCCAGGAGAATTTTAACATTCCCCTACTGCTCCCACCAATAACCAAACTTTATTTAAACCACCTGGGGATTACTTTTTTCCTCCCACAGTTCCAAATAAGCCTTAGAAAGTATAGTGAGATTCCAGTGGGATCTTTAGCAGAGTAAAGTACTCTTTGTGCCACAGGCAACCACGCAGTATCTGGTGGCAAAGGCTGGAGAGACACATGTAGTATTCACAGGATGTCGCAACACGGTTTTCTGGGCTCAGATGCCCATTTGCACTTTGGCCACAGGGTAATACAGACCAGAGACAGAGAGGCTGCTGCAGGTACCGACCTTCGCAGCCAACCACTGTCCCAGCAGCCTGCTCCTAAGTCACTGCCTGTGACTGGAATTTCAGGCAGGACTGAAGCCCCTCCTGCACCCCACAGTTTGGGGTTTGGTTGCAGAGACTCCTCCTCACTGGCAATGGTGTAAATTGGTGCCGCTGAAGGTCTCATCCTGGGGCTGCAACCATACAGCTCTTTGCACACACGTTTACCCACATGTCCTGGTGCCCTCACGCCAGGCAATGGGTTTACCCAAGCCAGGGAGTTATTAGTGCGTTTGGGAAAAGAGAATGCAAAAGTTTGTGATACCAGAGTGACTCTAGTCATCCAAGCAGCTGTGACAAATAAAACAAATATGAAGTTTAGAGCTGGTCAGATCAAACACAGATTTGCCTCCAACTCTCCTTAATATGCTTTTATTTTCATCCAGCAATTTACCTTCTTTAAAGAAAAGAAAGTTAAACTTCCCTCTGCTGTCTTATAAAAGCAAAATCAGCAAAACCTACAGGAAAGAGCAGCAAAAATAGAGGGGTTGGAAGACCTGATTAATGAAGAAAAAATTACATAGATCTTGGTGAAGTGGTGGCTCACAGGCGATAAGTCTACAAATATTTGCAGGCTGTAAATACCGTGGACAGGAATTTCGTATGATAGAGTCAGGCATAAAAGACTAGAGGGAGAGGAAAAAAATACACATTGGGAGTTGAGGAAAAAGATTTGCCAGTGAGATGCAATAGACCTGGGAATTAATAGATGGCACACGTGTCCTGCGGGGAGCCGTGCTGTTTTGGTAAGTAAATAGGCTGAGAGAGATGACAGGGCTGTTCATCTTGAACTGCTGTAGCAATGTGGCTTGTTAAATCTCAGCCATTAATGCATATGTGCTTAATTTTGAAGAGCTGTGTGTTGAACAGGAGCTGGCAGGCTGCGTTTCCCAAGCCCAATGCAAATTTGGGCTGGCTGTGCCACCTCATCCATGGCTACGACCAGTACCACTGTGTGGAAGGCGAAGGCAGGTCTCAGGTGTGCCAGTGTGGATTCACAGTCCCCCCTGTCACCACCAGTGGATACGAGATTTTTTTGGAGGTTTCACCTTGCGTGGGAGCAAAAATGGAATGATGAAACATTTAAAGCTTGCAGAAAGCCAGTGAGGATGTTGGGGTAACAGAGCTGGTAGCCTGATCCCCTGGCTATATAGGGCAGGTTTCCGCTCAGGTTTCTCTGCGTGGCCTGGGAAAGGTCTCAGACAAAGCAGAAAAAACCTTTTTACAAGAGTCAACATTCTTTTCTTCCACCTCTCCCTCTTCAGAGCTGCTGAATGCTGGTGCACCTTCTTTGGCAGCAAAAGGGGGTGACAGTTTGTCCCAGCATGCTGTGGGGCACAGCCCCTGGGAGAGCTGGGCAGGCTGACCCAGATCCAACCTCCTGCCCAGCCCCGGGTGTGGGATCAGGCTCAAGATCCGGCAGGAAAACCTCCAGCCAGCCTTGGCCTGGCCGCTCCCTGCTCAGGAACCTCTGAACAACATGTTCCCGGCTAGGAACTGGGAACAAGTTTGCTCCTTGTTGCAGATCTGAAAAAGACCTTACACACCCCAAAGACAGTCCCTCTCGCTCCTCCCCGCCCCGCCGGCGGACGATGAAAGAAACTACTTCCACTACAGCTCTTGGCTCTTACTAACCGAGAGTTGTTTCCTGCTCGGGGCTTGCTGGCCTTGGCCTCTGCAAATGGGAAATTCCACCCTGAAACCAGCGGGAACTTATTTCAGTGACCGAAGCCCGTCACGTCTCAGTGCCTGTCTGCAGGACTTTTTCCTCTGAGAAACCGGTGGGTTCTGGGGGTGGAAAAAGGAGCTTTGTTGAAGTTTTTTAACCAGCCTGATTATATTCGCTATAGGGAAAGCATTGTAAAATGAGCCTCTAGTGAATTACTAATCCACTAAACTAGAATGTAGAAGCAAAGTTAATTTCATTAAACCAGCAAGTTACTCACAGACTAGAGCTGGCATTGTTTTATTACAGGCGGTCCTCTCCAGCCTGCACCCAGTCTGCAAGAGCAAGGCTGTTTGATCAAATAAAGCTACCACTCTGAATTAACAAAGCCAGCACTGAGATGATGGGAGGCACAAGATGGGAAGGCCTTTAGGTCTCGTACTTCAGCTGGAAAAGGCACAGCTTTTGCACTGGTGTGTTTACTGGTTTCCCTTCCCAGCATGTTGTGTCTTGCAAGCATGCTTCCAGGAGTGAAAACAACTCTGCAGAAGTTAGTTCATCGCACTCACCTACGTAGGGTTGGAGTTTTGACTGCATGCTCTGTGTTGCTGCCGGACTTTCCACCCGCATCAACGCACAGGCGTTTTCCCCACGCTGGTCCTGCGCGAGGGCTGAGCACGCGGTGAGCTGGGAGGCTGGGAGCGTACGTCCCCGAACACTTCTAAGCAGCTCGAATTTAAATATTATGAGGTTAAACAGATGCAGGAGGAAAATGACCTCTCTGAGGAGCAGGCGCAGAGCAAAGTGCAGCAGAGCCAGGCAGCTGCCCCAGGCAGGCAGCGGCAGGAGAGAAGCCGGGAGCCCATGGCGAGCTGGACATGCAGTTTGGGGAGAGGACAAGCTTATGGGGAAGGGGAGAAAGATCCAGACAAGGCTGAGCAGTTGAGCCCAGAGTACTGCCAGCCCCTCCTTACCAGGAGTTAGGAGGCCCCCTCTTCCCAGGGGTCAGCAGTGCCTGTGGCTTCTCCACAGGTGTGGTTTGGCAGGGATGAGGTTTGGAATAAGAAGCCATAAATGGAGTTAGATTTGCAACTAGGAGAAAAAGCAAAGCAGCATTGAATACAATGGTGAATGAGATAATTTTTTAAAAACTAAATCAGAAAGAATAAGGCCAAAAGGAGCAAGGCATATTTCTTGGCCTCCGTCTCTAGTGTCCTTACATCTGGTTTTGCAGAACCGGTGCCACTGGGGCTGTCTGTGAAAGGCTCAGCCTTTGCTCCCGCCGCCAAGGTCGCGCTCCCTCACCAGCCCTCTGTTTCGCGTCCTGCGACAGCTGGGGCACCCCTAGCACTGTGTTTCACTGACACCCATTCGCCTGGCACCTGGGTCCCATGGACCATATGCTGCCGTGACCCAACGCGCCGGCGAGCAGCTTTCCACATGTGCTCGCAGGGTCTGCCGATTGGTGTGCTCCGCAGAAGGGGCCGGTCCTTGAAGTCAGCTCCCGTGCCTATGACAGATGATATTTTATGCAGGAAAACAAAACCAGGATATCTGATGGACTGCATTATCTTTCCAGACAGCTTGGAGCTACAGCTGCAAAGTAAGAAGTTTTTATACTCAGACTTCAAAACTGTGAGTGGAATTTAAACATCAGCTTTAAACGCCTACTTTGCTTTTTCTCTCTCTTTTTTTTTTTTGGAGTGCAACTTTGCATGAAGTGTCTATATCTGCATAATAACTTTTCATTGTCGAGCAAGCTGTTGTGAATCCCCGTAAGATGAAATAATTATTGCTTTGGAAAAACTCGACAAAGTGTGAGCTGCTTTTGCGGCTGGACTAATAAATGTATACAGAGGAGGATGCTCTTTTCAGTGAATGCGATTAGCCTAGCTGCAAACGGTTTCCAATTGTTCTGTTTGAGCAGAGCTGCTTGTGCCGAGAGTGAATCCCCTGGGAGTTATCAGCAAATGTCAGGCTGGTCTGTCTGTCTTTGTCACGGGCGTCACTTGATGTTTGCCGGTGTACAGGGAGGGTTTTGGTTAAAACCTGCTGTTACCATTATGTGGCACTGCACTCACTGGATGAAAAATCCGCTGGTATCAGGTGTCAGCAAGCTGGCTGTTTAATGGTGATTGTGGGAAATTTTAGTTTAAAAGAATATTGTGCACTCTGATGCAGCTTTACAGAAATCATTTTAACAGATACATAGCACTGACTAGAGCACAGGAGGTTTATTCTTGTAGCTACAACATTAATAACCTGTTCTTTCGTGCATGTGTTTGAATAGGAATGATGAAATGTTTTTCTGTGATTCCAGGCTCATTATATTTTAATTTTCCTATAGGAACCATCCAGGATGGTCTAGGATAACCTCTGCCATCCTAGGATGTTATTTTATATACAGTCTTGAGGGAAAAGGGCTGTATGTTGGAATTTTTCTTGATTCACTTAGCTGTTAGTAAAAGCTGATAGACATACTTTAAAAAAAAAAAAAAAGTTGTTTCAAATCCTGTCAGGATGTTTCCACATCTCTCTCTAGCTACCCAAAATAACCCAACAACCTTCCCCATTTATCACATACTTTCTTTAGAAAGCAAGCAACTTCATGCCTCTGTCCCTTGGCAAGTGCATTGCATCAGTTTGTATTTTTACGTCCTGGTGGGCCCAGGTGAAACCCAAAGGCGATAGGGGAAATCAGGTGTGTGGTTCTGCTAACCAGGTCTGGCAGAAATGCCATCCCCCGTGGATCCATCGCCACTCGTTCTCCATCCGGGCACCTCCAGATCAGGCAGCAGCACAGACAGCATCCAGATGAGGTGAGGGCGTACAAGTGCATTTCTGCTGAATTAGTCAGAGCACAAAGCATGGGATGTGTACCAACTCTGTACAGCTGGAGGTGAGACAAGTCAGCCCATCGCCCCGTACAAAGTAAATGTCAATATTTCTTTAACAAATGAACTGATAGAGCAAATCTATGCCGTCTCGCTACTCTTACATCGTTGGTTATAGACTTTTTGTTACAGCACTAGGATTTCTAAAGTCAGGTTTGCAGTATCATCAAGCCATGGCCCGAGTGAATCTGAACTTAACTGATGATAAATTTCCCTTGCCGTCATTCCTTTCCTCTATCTTTTATTGGTCACTACAGCAGGGTCACCCTGGATTTTTCCAGTAGAGTAAAACAGTGGTTTTCCCAAACCTGGATGTGGCACTGGCAAAAAATTGGCCCCAGAGAGAAAATCACAAAAATCAACATATTTCATCCAGAGAGGCCTTGTTAATTGATGTGGACAAAATCCTAAATGGAAGAATTCTTAACCCAAAATGCTAATAAATGTATAGTAAATCAGTGTCCTGTGTTGAACAAGCTCCAGTATTTGTATTTCAATAACATTAAAATGAAATCCCTATCAATGAATTTTCTTTTCATTTTCTCAAACAGCAAATGCAAGCACATAAAGAAATGAAAATCTAGGTACACACAGCAATGCTTTTCAGTCTCTTAAATGCTGATAAAGCCCTTAAGGGCCTCCATAATCCTTATAATGTTAAATGTTTCTTCTTCATGTGACATAGTCTGGTTCTTCTTGTTCCCTTAATTTGGCAGTCTTTCTGCTATTAGATATTGCTACCTAGGTAGAATGGGCCAGATTCTCAGCTAGGCAAGCGTGAATAAAGAATAACTTCATTGAAGTCAATGTCAAAGCTGGATTTGTTCCAGCATGACCGGAGTTGGAATGTGGCTCCATACATGTCAGGCTGGGCAAGGACGTAAACGAATGGCTACTGAGCTAGTGCATATTGTTAGCAGGATGGTTGTGTCCCTGCCAGCTTCCAGTTGTGATTTCACCTGCAGCTTCTTCCAGAAGAAAAGATCAGACGGCACACTCTCACTTCTTTTCCACCACTTCAGTTATGTCTCTTCAAACCATGTGCAGTTTTGGAGAAAGGTGCTAAATCCAACCACTTGCTGTCATACCTCATCGAACCCTTTGACATACACCTCCAGAGATAAAGTGCTTGTGTTCCTCTGTTTTCTTCCCTCCTGCTCAGAAAGATAAACTTAAGTTTATGTTGTTCTTTACTGGTGATACTGGCTTAGGAAGCTTGGCTTGTTACTGTGAAAGTGCTGCTGTCTGTGATACTCTGGGACCTCTTGGAAGCTGCTTTCCCGTTCCTACAGAAAGTTCTGTTTCTGCCTCTGTTTTGTGATGATAACCACACTGTTCCCATACCCAGCAAAATAACTCCCAGGTCCTTGTCACAGAAACGCTGTCAGGATTATTTTGTACTATAGGTGGGGCTTCCTTACATCCGCTTTGGTTTCCCTGTCCTGTGTGCTAGGCTAGTCCAGAGCTGTCACCCTGGAGAGAAGAGGTTTGTGTGCCTATGTGTGGACGCCGTCCTGTCTCCTGAAATTCATCCCAAAGGCACATGTTGGCCAAGGGACAACGGCTCGTACTGCTATTGCTGGTCAGAAGCAGCTGCTTCACACCTCTCTTGCTGCAGCTGAAGTACTGAATTCTGTGATACTTTTATCAATAACTATTCATCTCGGCTAGTTGGAAATGCCAAAACTGCAAAAGCAACTTAAGGGGAGGACTCAGAGTAGGGTCTGGGGTGAGGCTGGTTTCCTGGCTACTCTGAACAAGAAACAAAAACATGATCTGTTCAGATTTTAAGGAGTTTGTCACAAGTACTATCTGCTGCCTGGATTTCCAGGGACTCTTAAGTCTCTGAACATTCAGCATCACCAAGAAAAAAAATGCTGCTGAAGCCAAAAGGCAGGGGAGCATCCGTTCTTTGGTGCTTCACAGGTTCCTTGAATGAAGTGCACGCATATCTACCACTGTAGTGGGGGTTAGGTGTAAGGCTTAGCTGAACTGTAGCAAAAATAGTGTCTTTTGAAGTACTTTTTATCATTACTCAGATATTTTTGTGCTATGAGGGCATGCTCTCAGCAACAGCACTCCGTTAGTCCAAAATAGCTTACTAACTTCTGTCTGTACGGGCACAAGGTGTATCTGTAACACAAAATATTAATGTGATGTATGCAGCCTAACTACAAAACTTATATAGAGTTTTATAGTGTTTCATCAAAACTTTAAGGTTTTATAAAATCTTACCTTTTATGGATACTTATCGTTCTGTTGCATCTGCTGCTACTGCTGCCAAGAATGTATCACAAGCTGTTATTTTGGAATAAGTACTTCTGGTAGGAAAGGAGAAAAATCTACCTGATACTTTTCATTTTTAAAATGAATATTCCGCTTCCACGTATGCGTTTGTGAGACAGAGATATTTGCCATGCAGTTAATCAGTCAGGGTTGGGAAAGGGATCGAGCAGAGGAGAAGCAGTGGCTCAGCACATAAAATAGAGCCCGCACATTTAAGGAGTTTTGTGGACCTAAGAGATAACACCTTGGCTGCAACACTGTTAATATCGCTGTTTTTTCAGGCCTGGGAAGTGTCACGCTGTAATCTCACAGTATCTTTGTGAAATTGGAGCTTTTGAGTCACCTGAGAGAGAAGCTGCCCAGAAGCAACGTGCGAAAGGAAGGGAGTTACAGGGCAAGGGAAAGCACTGAAACAACAGGCTCCTGTTAATACCGTCCAGACACTTCTGGAAGCTGAAAATGAGAAAGCACAAAGGCTGGCAAGGGGAAAGATGAGAGCATGAGTAAGAGTCATGTACCTCTGATGTTGTTTTTTACCCTTTGTGCTATGTGTTTCGTGCCTTAGGGTGAATGAATACTGCTCTGTTTTGAAGACAAATTAAGTTACCTTAATTAATGCATAATGCATTGTTTTGAGGACAAATTAAATTACCTTAATTAAATTGCTGGTTGCGGCTTCTCAGAAAAAAAAAAAAGGTGAATTCATGTTCCAAAGGTAGGTGGATTGTTTGGGTTCACACACTCGTAAGGGGGATGTGCAGGGAGGGAGGGGAGGGAGGCGCACTGCCGAACAACCCAACCCACGAGCTCTGCAGCCCTCTCTGGAAGAATTACAGGGATCCCAAATGCAGCTGATACCAAAACCTTTACAACCACAAGTGGATTTTTCAATATTTAATCCCCAGCTGTTTCAGTGCCACTGCATTACACCCTAAAATTAGAGCAGTGTGACTGGCATATCTGGCCATCACAAAAAATCATACCTTTTTCAACAGTTTACATACCATATGAGACCAGCAGCTGCTGTGGTCTGAGACATGTCTGTCCTTCTATGAATAAAGGGCTAAAAGCCCTTTCTCTGACATGTTATTGTGGTGGCACAAATGGATGGATTAAATGAAGTTTAAACAAGGGGCATTTAAAGACCTAAGTGGTGAGCAAAGCAGCGGGACTGAGTAATAATTTGGAGTTTATATTGTCTGTTCTTGTCTCAAGCTGAAACTTTAAAAATTCCAACCTATATACCTTGATACATACCTTTTTGCCTTCGTATCTTTCCACCTCCCTTCATGTCTTCATGCCTGCCTTTATTAACCAGCAGAATTTAGGCCCACCTAATTAAAACACTGATTCATGGGAGCAAACATGGATTTAGCTTTTGTACAAGGAAAGACTCTAGCCTCGATGTTAACCAAGAAATTGCATCTCAAAAGAAAATCCAGACAACTGAAATGGAAAATAATTAAAGGTAACATAAACATTCATGATTTTTAAGCACTTTGTGAAGTTTTTAATGGGTGGCTGGAGCAGAGTCCAGTTTTGGGTTAAGCAGTGTTGCAAATCCACTAAACCTAACAGGACATTAGGGTTCAGACGGGAACAGACACAACGCATAATTAAGGTGCCCTGAAACTCTTCAGAGAACTCCTTCCTGTGCAGTTTCTGCCTTTGAAATAGTCTACACCAAAGCACAGCAACAGCAACCACATGCAGCTTGGGCTGGAGAGGGAAGAAAAGGGTGCTCTGCCCTGTGCTGTACCAAGAGAGCAATACTTGGCAAGGATGGTGACTGTACTTGCTGCAGTTTGGCAGGGGTCAGAATTTAAAATACTGCAAAATGCCATGAGAGCCGTGATGCTAGTATGGGATCGGGATTGTCAGTACCAGTGTAGTCCGACGTGCCTGAACACAAGCGTCAGTGTTGAGGATGCCCAAGCTGTTGGTACTTCATCATTTTAATTGCAGTAATACCTAGAGGTTAAGCTCCGCTGTGCCAGCCATGTGAAGTCTGTGGCACTACACCTACACGGTGTGTCTGCGCTACACAGGTGGTCTTCTACTCACAAAAAGAAAACGAGCCTATGAACTCAACTTCATGGTGGCTTAAGCAGCCCTGCGTGGCTGCAGGGTAGAGGTAGGTTGTAACCCTGCCCGTTCTCCATGCCAGATCTGAGGCCTCACTTGGATGCTGTGTTTTCCAAAGGCCTTTCTGCTATTTCCCTGGAGGGAAAAGAAAATTTTACTCTGTTGGGAACATGTGAGTGTGAATCCCTGTGGGCTGGAGAGTGACAGAACCGTGTCCTGCCATGTCTGCAGATGCCCCCACACCCAGGAGCATTGCAGAGGCTTTAGGAGGCACAGCCGCTGCTTCCTCCCACACCGCTCCTGGTTTTATTGAGAGGCATCCCAGGGGATGCTCCAGCACTCATCCTGAAGCAGCTTCCTGGTCTTGGTGGAAGAGCACTGCATTGTCCCTCTAGCGCCGTTGCGCTCAGTTACTCCGCCGCCCCTCCAAGGAACTCAGGCACCAGACTTCAAATTACACTGCTGGGTTCAGAAGCTGTGGTGCCTCAGGTGGGCTCCCAAGGCATGCTGAAACTCACACAAAATTTTCAAGCCAGTAAGTAAAAATAATATTCCTCCTCACGTTTTTGCCTCTTGCTGCCTCCATCCTGACATGCATTAAACAAACACACAGGTGTCAGCAGAAGGGGATGCGGAGGGTAGGACGTTTTAGGTAGAATATTTGCATGCACATCTCAGGTGTAGTCAGGAGTGGTGATTTCAGATGCTGCAAGCCTGGCTGCCCAGTTGCAAAGGAGAGAGGAGTACCTCTTCCCTGTCCTCAATGCAATTTTCTGCAACACTGAAGTTAGCAGGCTGTAAGTGGTGTATCTGCTCTTCATTGCTGCTCTTCTTTGGGGTACAAAGGCCTCGGGATTTATGCACTGACCTGTTTTAAAATTTTGAAGTCAACTACCATTTACTTTTTCCCTACAAACCTTAAATTGTCAAATAGTTGTTCTGAGAACCATCTCCATGGAATTGAGATGCTGCTCCACACCCTTTGCAAATGTAAATTAACTAATCTTGCAGGAGTAATTGACAGAAAAGTAATTTCCCTTTATCATGACAAACAGTATTGAAGTATGAGAGTAATGACTACAATTTAAGCAGCGATGAATTGTGCATTAGGGAGCTCTAGGCCTGAATATTGCTCACAATGAAATTTAAATTGCATTTTTTTCTGCGTCTAGCTGTTTATAAATAACACTGCAGTTGCAACCACAATAGTCATTTTTGTCACCAATTTGTTATTGTCACTGACAGTAGAAATAAAAGATCTAGCTAGCTGATGGTCAGTGTGGAAAATAGGTTAAAATACTCTTTATCACACTCAAACTTCACAAGGAATGGGAATAAATCACAGCCCGAGATCCAACCACCACATGAAGTATAACTGCCTTGGAAACCTGGGCAAACATTTAGCAGCTAGGATCTCTTTCAGAGTCACAGATGGGTTTCGGTCGGAAGGGACAATAAATACCATCTAGTTCCAACCCCTCTGCCATGGGCAGGGACAGCCACTAGACCAAGTTGCCCAAAGCCCCATCCATCCTGTCCTTGAACATTGCCAGGGAGGGGGCAGCCACAGCTGCTCTGGGCAACCTGTGCCAGGGCCTCACCGTCCTCACAGAGAAGAATTTTTTTCTTGTATCAAATCTAAATTTACCATCTTTCAGTTTAAAGCCATTACCTGTTGACCTATCACTATACTCCCTGAAAAGCAGTCCCTCCCCAGCTTTCCTGTAGGCCCCATCAGGTACTAGAAAGCTGCAATAAGGTCTCCCAAAGTCTTCTGTTCTCCAGGCTGAACAAACCCAACTCTGAGCCTGTCTTCAGAGAAGAGGTGCTCCAGCCCTATGAGCATCTTCATGGCTCTACTCTGGACTTGCTCCAACAAGCAATATTTCAGTGGCTGCTAATAGAAAAAAAGAAATGGAAAAAAAAAAAAGAAAAAAAAAAAGGAGGATACAGATGTCCTTGAACTTTGCCATATAATTTGAGATTTTGTTCTGGCTTTGGCTTTGACCTCTCAACCTACCTGGCAATCCTATTTAGATGCAAAAGAGTAAGTACCTTAAGATATATTGTAGCAGGCCTCAAGACTGGCTGAAATCATTTATAGTTGCCTTGTGAGACTAGTCTTCCTGTGAATAAAAGATAACTAAGGGACAGTACTGCTTGTGGTTTCGGTATGACTGTTTTTAGAACAGATCAGCACAGTCGAGTACACCAGCAGTCCTCTCTCAACCCATTACACAGTCTTCCTGGGGGCCTGGAGCTCAAGGTCTGGTACTCATTCTTTACATGTGTTTTAGTAGGGGATTTTATATGTGGACATGAAATCTGTGAGGACATTCTTAATGATGTCAGAGCAGGTTAAACTGTCCACTCAGCTATCATCACAGCCATCTCCATGCTGCATTTTATAGGTGGGGGTGAGTGTGGGCTGTCCTTTATGCCACGGATGGTGATGCTGGAGCTACAGGTGACAGAGACAGCCACAGCTGCTGTTCTCCAGCACTCTTCCTCCAGCCCCAGCGCCACATGTGTATACCCAGAAACCCTCTGCTTCTTGGGAATGCTTTATCCAAGAAATACAGTGCTACCCAAATGGTCAGAGAGGAGTACAGTTACATGTTTTCTCTGTGTATATTTAAGATAACTTCTATTGCTCTATGGTCAAGCCATTGGCCTCTGATTTCACAACTGGGATGAGTCCTCAAAAGCAGGCTTCAAAGAGGAAGAAGAGTGTGTTCAGGTAGAGGACGGGGTTGGAAAAGTAGACGACATCAAGGAATACAAAGCAGAGCAGACACGGGCATTGATGCGTGATGGGTTTTGGCTCTACTAAATGGAAACATGCATCTATTACATTTTTATAAACCAGGAAAAAAATAATCATAGGTAGAGATAAACTAGTCTAAAATGTAAATACAAGCTCTGCTGCATGCTCTTCTGTGATAATTTACTGATGTGAAGAAATTTTTCACTGCAGTCTATGAATTAGCTACCATAGCTGTGTGTGCAAGATGTAAAAAACCACCCTGGTTTTCTAATGGCCCTCACAGGGAAGGCATAAAGGAGTTAAAAGATCAGTGGAAAAAAGGACAGGCTGAAATAGCAGCAGAGAGGCAAATGAGCAATTTTGTGCATTGAGGACTCTTCTGCAGGGTTGTTGTGGGTTTTTTTGCCAGCGTCCCTAACACTGTTTTCTATTCCTTTGACCCTTTCTTACCACTTTAGAGAGGTTCAGCTCTCACAATGTTGAAGGAGCAGAGGAAATTATCTCTCGAGGTCCCTTCCAACCCCTATGATTCTGTGATTCTGTGAAATAAACTACCCAAAGATGCAGATCCCTGTGCGGCCAAAAAAGCGTAAGGTCATGATTAATGGAAGAAATAGTTTCACATGACAGCTGGTGGGAATTTACCTTGAAAAAGGGAATATTCAATCTGAAAACATACGCCTTGAAACTGGTTGTAATTGAAAGCCACTACAGTAGAGCAAATTTGAAACCTTTTAGTAGTGGCTAAAATATCTTCTCTTTAACTGAGACCTGCACATTAGCTTCAGTCTGAGAATAAATATTTTGAGTCAGGAATTTTTTGATAGAAATCTATAATTACCTTTGCAATATTGCTGGTATCCATCTACTTAGCAAAGCCTCTGACTTTATTAGCTGTTTAATCATCTGAAATACTCTATTACCAAATGCTCAAGGAGAACAATGTCTCTGTCAGATACTGCAGCTGTTGGGTTGTGTGTTTAATAACCTGTTATATTTCAGAGCCTGTAGAAATTCATCACTGAAACTCTTCTTCTTTTAATCAATTCCCAGATTAAAGATATGGTCAGACTAAATCTTTCTTTGAAGGTAGCTTCACAGAGTTTTCATCCTCACCTCAAAGTCTCTGTCAGCAATCTGTGTTCTTCCAAAATGTTTAAAAAGTTGTGATTTTAAGGGCAGCTGCTGGTGGGGACCTCTGCCCTGACATCAGCAGGAGCATGGATAGGGAGCTCCTGATGGTGTGTATCCACAGCCAGGGCACCTACACATGATCTGGCCAGCAATCCCATCTGATGATAACATTCCAAACTGCCAAGAAAATGATGGAAATATGGCCATGCATGCCAGTGGGGATGGAGCTCTGATGTAAATGGGAGTGACTGACTCCCAGTCCCTCTCCCCTTTTCTCCATGAGGTTGCATGATGGAGGCAGCCTCAGGCGATGTATTGGTGACCCGGGGGAATATTCATGCTCTGGCCAGCTCCTTGGTTTTCCTCCAGGACATGCTATGAGGATAGCATTGCAATTGGAAAGTCTCCAGAAGTTTGGCAGAGCTCAGAAAGCATGCAGAAATGTTAGCAATGATGTGCCTGATTCTCCTGGTAGAGCTGCACCCCTAAGTAAATCCCACATCTTTTCTTTTCTGCACGCGAGGTGCCTCCGGCCAAGTTAGTCAAGGAGGCCAGGCTTTGCTAACTATGTTATTTGGCTAACAAGTAACTCTGGGGCTGAGTCAGTGTCAACAGCTTGTACAATCAAGACAGCCAAGAAAAGCCTTCTGAGGAGCCCAAGCCTTGTAGGCAGGCACAGAGAAGAGAGAGAAAGACCGGGACCCAGAACAGGGAGGACAACTAATGCGAGTCTGCATTAAAAATATCAAATTATGGAGCTGGGGAACGAAATAACATCACATCTAGTGTGTTCCTCTGATACTGCTCCTCTTGACTCTCTGGTGCATTCCTTTGCCATGAGTTCAACCCGTATCATCTCCCCTCCTCGCTGATCCCAGATTAAGCTAGCTGAAAGGCACGGAGCATGAGGGAAAACGCTGCTTTTCACAATTGCAAACCAAGACCGCTTAACAGATTTCTCAAGCATTAGGTCCCCAGGGACAAAAGATTTGGCTGGTCAGGGAAGGTTCTGCAGCTGCCTGGAGGTGGGAAAACAAAACCATGTTTTTATTTTTACATTATTAATGAGAGATCAGGGTGGGTCTCTACAGCTGGAAAGACAAAGGGCAAATGGAAGTCAGGGCAATTACACAGATTGAACAGATGTCTCCTAGCCTTCCTGCAGATGATGGCAATGAGACCAAGTAGTCCCTAGCCCTGCCCGTAGAGAAGACTTTCTATGGTAGGAGGACTCTTTGGGGTACAGTGACTGCACTGACAGTCAGATAGCTCCATATCCCCCCCTTGTTCCAAATCTACCTGCCCTGACAGTCAGGAAGATAAGACGGCAGCAAAACACAACAGGTAGAAGTACAGGAAGTATAAAGGAGAAAGCAGAAGTAGAAACAAGAGTCCACGTTCACCTGCCCGCGGTCAGACAAGCGTTAGCTGCAGAGTGCCACATCAGAAGCAGGTTTCAAGGAGAGATTGTGAAGATGAGTTTACTAAGTTAGCAATATTAAAAAATAAAAGTTAACTATATTTAAAGCGCTTAACTTTAAAGTTTATTAGGTTACCTTTAAATGTGAGTGGAAGGAAAGCAAAAGCAGCAAATGATAGACTGAAAACTGAATCTTCTGCTGTTCGCTGGGTCAAGTGAGGAATAGTCAATCTCATAAACTGTAAGGTTTGATTCAAGAGGTGAGCTCAAATGGGAGGACCTTACAGGGAGAACTACAAATCAGCATTTGTGGGGAGGGTGAAAAAAGATGACAAGCTGATCTTCTGAAATGAGGATGCAAAGAACTTTGTTTTGTATGACGTTAAACAAGGCAGTTCAGAGGGTGTCTGACTACTGCAGTGCAGATGGGATGCGGGGATAGCAGTGCTGGGGTCTGGCCTTCATATAGCAAAAATGCGAGCACAGTCAGCCTAGAAACGACCCTTTTGGTGATGCTCCATGGAGGAAGGAGCCTTTTAGTGACTCTTCATGGGCTGTTGTATTGTCATGGCAGCAGTAAAATGATGGACAAGAATGTCCAAGCAATGTTTTAGTGACATTGCATCTAACATTAACTGTGTCAGCAGCCCATTTACATCATACTGAAGGGCAGCCCAAATTACTGGAATTACTTTCTTTAAGAAAACTGATGTGCCTTTTGCCTTCTGGCAGTGTCCAGCTTTTCCAACTCTGATTCCTGCACACTGTCAAAGTTTTTTCTGTCCAGCTTTTTGGCTGGCTGTTTGAATTCTTTTAGTCCTTTTCCCCCCTCTAGATCTTTTTCTACATTGGCTTTTCTCTCTTGGTGCCTAATGCATGCTTTATCATATGGACTATGGCATATTCTCTGAATCCAAATTCTTCTTTAAAGCAATTTACTACCAGGTAGGTCTCCAGGGAAAGCTGCCTCTTGCACTGTTGTCTGTTTCATTTATCCCGAAGCAAATCTTCGCCCAGGTTTGAGTGCATCTGTTTCACATCTCCTTTATATGATGTCACTTCTCAGCCACTTATATCCTTCCTGCTCCACTGTTGCAGTTCTCTGTTCATCTGATTTATGATGTCAGTTCTGACAAAGCTCTTTGGTCCAATTCTCATCCCAGTTATGGAAATTTACTCCACAAAAATGGAGTAAGAGGAGTTATTCTGGTATTGCTGATACAGGAGGATCTGAATCTGAGATGGATTTATTTATTTCAATAGCATGCATGATTTTGGCAATATAATTGAATAATCAACTGTTTTCATCTACAGTACTCAGTACCAAATGTAATATTTTTAGAAGATGGATTCTGAAAAAAATCCTTCTTATTGTAATTTTCTCTCTAACAAATGATGTCATTTGACAAACAGAAGTCACTAAAGATGCTCCTGACAACACAGTCACAACTAGGATAAAGATGGTACTCCTTTTTTGGGTAAGCCATTGATGTGACAGGCTAGCCTTCAGCTGCCCACAGCAGGGAAGACTTTAAAGACTAAATAGCCTTTTGAAACATTTAAAAACTATTTTGAAACTTCCAGTCTCAGGAATAAGAAGGAGACTGATCACTGCTGCCTGGAAGATGTGAAGCTACAGGGAGGACTAGCGTAAATCCTTCAGTTCATCAACAGCAAAGTATTTTTTCATTAAATACAGGTTGCACCTTCCTTAGAGTTTCTTTTTCATCTGATATTCCGTTCACCAAAGCTGCATTTTTCTCGAAGCATCACACTTTGGCTGAAAATACAGCGTGGCTTCTTGCCAGACGTAATGATTTAAAGCTATTTGCATGCTTACTTGACTTGCTTTGAATGGACATAACTTCTGGGTTTTGTACCTTCAGCTCCTTACATTCCTGAAGCAAACTGTTTCCTGATACGCTCTGGGTCTCCCAAACTCCGTGCCTCTACAGGTTAGGGGACACAAAAAATGTGTAACCCTAGAGTGTGATGACAGCTTTTGCAAAGCATGTTGTTGACTGGTGCCTATTTGAGCAATGATGGGTCTGTTGGGGAGTTTATCCATGTGCCCGGAGGCTGCCTGGGAATGCCTGCTGTGGAAGTGGTTGCCCGGCCAGCAGTGCCTTGAGTATATCTAACCTGACTCAAAGGTAGGAGGGAGAATCTCCAGAGCTGATGAAATCCTCTGTGCATGAGATACCCACATAGCTTTCCTCTGTGAAACAAATGGGGAGAAGGGAAGAGAGGCACTGGAACAGGTTGCCCAGAGAAGCTGTGGATCCCCCTGTTCAAGGCCAGGCTGGACTGGGTTTTGGGCACCCTGGTCTAGTGAAGGGTGTCCCTGGCCATAGCAGGGGGGTTAGGACTAAGTAGTCATTATGGTCCTATCCAACACAAACCATCCTACTATTCTATACAAGTAAGGGTCTGTAGACATCCATAAATAATAAAAGGATAAATAAATGCTTTTTCTGAAGCTTGGTTGCCTGCTCAGCATACTCATTGCAGCTTAGGGGACAGTGCAGGTGTGGATAGGAAGCACCTGCCAACCATACATACATGTTTTCTTGCAGGTTGCCCTGGTGACCACCATTGCCTTCTGCTTTGATAACATATCTCAGTAAAGGCTCGATCCTTTTCCTGGCCACATTGCTGCTCTCAGGAGGTAGCACTGATAAGGGAAATCAGCTGTGAATTGATATGGGTATAACACTGACAGATACTAGAAATCACAGAATCACAGAATCATAGGGGTTGGAAGGGACCTTGAGAGATCATCAGGCCCAACCCCCCAAATATTTCAAAGCCTTTCAGCTTTTCCTCTTTTCTGTGTGGATTCACTTCTTCTGGCCCTTCGTGATCTCCCTGACCTTGCCATGAGTCTGTGAGGTGTTGACACTTCAGCCATGAGTTATGACAGAAGTTATGGATCTGTGCAGTCCTGTTTTATGATGATGATTTATTGTTTGTATTACAGTCATGCCTAGAAGCCTGAAGCAAGATCAGGGCCTCATTGTGCTAGTCACTGTATAAACACGTATTAGGAGATGGCCCTGCTCTGAAAAGATCACAAACAAAAGGTGGGAGAAGGAACAGAAACCCAGAGATGTGAAATGCATTCCCCAAAGCAGCCCAAGGATGAGTACCAGGGCAGGGAGCAGCAGTGCTCCCTTGGCTCCTGCCTGTCTGTGTCCACGCTGGACTCCACTGTCTGCTGCTCCTCCATGTCCTCTTTGCCAGGGGCTGTGCAGGGGATGGCAAACTCCTGCTTTGCCATGCCGCTGCTGAAATCAGGCACGTCTCTGCCTCCTCTGCCTGTGTGCCCATGCAGATCACTGCTTCTGCTGCACCTCCCACATTTTCTTTCCATTGCTTTTTCACCATTGACCTGACAGTCATTGCTACCAACAGAGTTGTTGGTTATCACCTCCATACCGAGACCTGATGGCTTCATGCCTTTTCAGAGCAAAGTCAAACAGGTAACTTGACACAATCTCCGTGTTAGATACAGATGCAAGATTACCTTTGCTGCAATGGCAAGATGGACAGAGTGCTAAACTGAAAGCACAGTGGCATAATATGGGACAGCTGCATCCTACCTCCATTTACGGGGCTTGGATCTCACATCTGACTGTGCCCAAACCCTACCCATGCTTTGCCTTTAGAGCAGTCAGGGGTAATTGGAATGTGGCTTTTTCCTCCTTTTCCAGTTGTTAATGCGCTTAGCATTAGGACCAACACCATTCTCTATGTATAAAAATGCAATGTTCAGAGCTTAACCTGAAAGCTGGGAATGTGGACTAGCATCAGTCCTGTGTTAATATGAATTATACACTGAATATTACTTGGAAAATGTTGTGACCTAACTCTTTTGAAGTGCAAAACTCTGCACAGGAACGAAAAATGAGATGCAGACATTGCCCAAAGATTTTCAAAGAGGAAAAAGCCAGACTGCACTTATGAAAATTCTTGGTTATGCCCTTTAGAAAAACAGGGAAATAAAAATACCAAGAGTTCTGTTCTGCTTCTCATGGTGAGTAGGGCTATGAGTACAGGAGTCAAGAGCAGGCAGACACAGAGATATATTAGCACGACAGGTAGGTATTAAATTGTGGGGCCATAGTGCGCTGGGAGGGCTTATGAGACTCTCCGGTGCTGGCCTCCTAGAAGCAGAAGATGCTGCTCCCAATGAACTTGGAAAGTGCAAGCTGCGTTTAAGGGTGATGGAAACGTTACCATGCCAGCAAGGTCACTGTCAGAGCCACACAGGGAGCAACCTGGCCCACAGCAAGCCTCTGTCATGAGGCTTGTCACCAGAGAATGACGCGGCTTTTGTCTCCAGGCAGATATTCAGTCTGTCTCACAACACCTCGGCTCTCTTTTGGTGTTTTCATGATAGAAGTTGCTTGCTCCAGCTCATATCCTCCATTAGTTTAATATTAACACCACAACTGTGGCATCTGGGGTCAGGCAGACATTTTCTATCTAGTCAATCTTCAGTGTAGTTCAAGAGCACAGCAAAGAGCTAAATAACAAATATAGCCAGGAATGTTTGGAAAACATAGGAATTCCTCTTTTCTTCGTGGAGCCAGGGAGTGTCCAGGCTTCCAAACCCCACCTGCATCTTTCCCAGGCCTGCTCCATCCCTTGTGGAGTGTGTTTGTCCAGCTCTGCTCTTCAAAGCACAATTCACCCAATGCTCCTTATATCTGCATGACACTGTCACCATATAATGCCATGAGGAGTGGAGATTCTCCCCACAGATGTGTTTAAAAGATTTCCTATCACTTCGTGCTTTTACATAGATGCAGATGAAGTCATAGTAAGCAATCTCTGCAGGAAGTCATTTCTGGCAAAGCGGTCCACCAGCGCCCAGTTCCTCATCCCTAGCAGGAATTTTGCTGCTGTTTGATTCATAATTTTCTGTGAAGTCTCTGTTGCCATCCATCAGCTCATGATTTTGATGTTTTTCTGACGCTGTCTGAGTAAAGTAGTGGTTGTTGTTTTCTCCAGCTCCTTGAAAGAGGAACTAATGATTATTATCAGCACAAACCTTTTTGATAACAAAAAAGCAGTGATTGTTGTCTGCTTATCATCCCCATCCTTCTTGTTGCTTTTCTTTTTTATTCCTTCTATAAAACGGATGCAAGGGGTGGTGCCAGCCACCTTCACCATCAGTTAAACCACCCTCCCTCCCTGTGCCTCTGGCCAGGTGTTCCACATGCTTTGTACTATTGCATGCGCTGATGGAGAAGCAGCTGCAGCTCAGATTGAACTGTCAAAGAAGTCTGCTCTCACCAAACATTTTTATGCCCTGTCTGTGTGAGCCGGCACAATCCCAACACTTTGGGCTGTGAAAGGATTTCCTTTCCCTTTGCTCTCAGAGATGTGAGGGTGATCCAAACCTTGTCAAGTGCAAGACGCAGCACAAGTAGAACAGATATTTTTATGGAGCCAGGCTTTGCTGCTTCTACTTCCTAGGGAGAAAGTCCATTTCTGACGTGGCGTGTGGTCTGTAAAGCAGCTTAGCAGCAGGTCCCTTCAGGAAACCCCTCCGAGCTGAGCTGCCTGTGGGGCTCCTCTTCACTGCCTGAAGCTCAGACACATGGTCTGCTATGAGGACTCCTGGTCAGGGCAGGGGCTGACCCCTTCTTTGAAAATGCACAGCAGAAAGAGGGTTGGGGATCAGATCAGCATAGCTGATTTTTGTGGAGACATGCCCATAAAGAGCTTGGCGGCTGCACTCCTCGTGGGCCGTCGGCAATGTCTCGCAGGCTGGGTCACCAGCGTATCCACTGACTGCAGCCTCTGCAGGAATAAATATTACACCTGTAAGGTGGAAATGTGTGATTAAAGCCGTAAAGATAACAACATTGCTCCTAAGTGGACAAATTTAGTGCAGTGTCTGTTACTGTTAAATGGCAAAATTACAGTTGCAACAATATAGAGATGCAAATGTAATTGTGTATAACATTGTGTAACCATTAACATCCATATAAATTTTGCGCACTCAAATTAAACACAAGCGACTACTGCTTGACACCTGAAACATTAGCATAATATTCATGCCATATGGCTGGCATTTTCTGTTTCTTATATCTGTCACTCTTCATCCCTGTCAGCTGCTCACGAGAACTTGCCAGATAATATCTGCACCGTTGCCAAAAATGTCTAACAGCTGGTGTGGTACTGGTTAAACACCCCGTAATGTTTCAAACTTTAGTGCTCCCATCTATGCATTAGAGAGCTGTTTCTTGGAACAGATGTTTAGCTTTGTTTTTAAATTAACTTCAGTCTGCTTTTGTGTCAGCGGTGTGTTTTTATGCTCCATCATGCTGCTGACTTGTGTGAGATAAATGAGCTCAAAAGCATCCTGGCTCTGACAGTCTTAAAGCACATAAACTGACATGATAAACTCTGCATCAAAAATGCACTTGGCTGTTTGCTTTGGTACTGGATGTGAGCTCTGGGCTTGGACTTGAGCTGTAAACTTAGAGAGTCCAGTTCAGACCACCTATTAGCCAAGGCAGTGATATCTTAAATTTTCCTGTGTCCTTGTGATCCTCCTTGTAGCACGGAGTTGTTTATCTGCTCAATGTCCTTAGTGCTGCTGGCCACCAGAGCCCATCTGTGAGTCAGAAATCATCACAAAGGGACCTATATACCCAAAAGTGGCTCCCAAAGGACCTGAACATTACATGGGCTCAAAGCACAAGCACTGCATAGGCATGGTTTAGAAGTTTATGTCCCCCCCAAAGCTGGGGAGAGAGGTGTAGGGTCCATATTGGCACCCAGGCTTGCAGCTGGAGAGCAGCCCCAGGGCCTTAAACCCACCTCTGCCTTGCAGGGTTTGCAGTCGCTGGTGGAGCAGGAGACACATTTCTGACTGTAAATACGCTTTTAAACAGTGGTAATGGCTAAACTGGGAATTCTCTAATGTCTTCTGTATGGAAATCAGTATGAACTCCAAATATGCTGAAATCTATGTCATTGGGTGATCTACATATTAAGATTTATCATGAGCCAGGCACATGAACACCAATGAATTAAACAAACATCCAATTTCATAAACAATCTGATTTTATGGATAGCATATGCAGTTCCCCCGGGGCTGTAAGTTTAAAAGGCTGATTTACACCTTTGGAAAAGAGGAGTCCTTGCTTTTCCATTTTGCTCTTCTTTTCCTGGATAAAAGGAGTTATCTTGCCTTTCGACCCTCAGGATCCCTTCCAAATGTAGTCACTACCCAGTTAAACCACTGGGTTGAACTTGGAGACACTGTGATGCAGGGCATTTACTGAGAAGCTGCTTCTGTCCCCCAGTGGGTTTGCAGGGACAAAAACAGAGACTGGAGAGTGTGAAGAGAGGAGACTTCTGCCTGTCCAGAAGCTGGCAATTTGATCCTGCTAGTCGGCTTTACCTCATATAGACAGTGACCTCAAACTTGTCCTTTTTACCCAGAAGCATTTTAGTTTGTGCTGCCTTTTGGCATAGGACACCCTTTCTGAACCGAGCCTCCCCTGTTTCGGCTGCTGTACAGGCACACAAAGAAAAGGTGACAGCTGCCTGAATAAGCCTCTCATCTAACACAAGGCAAGAAACAGAGGTATGGACTGGCAAAGAGTGCCAGTAAATATATAGATAGGTTTGTGCTATAGGTAGTGGTGTCAGCATCCTGTCTCCAGCAGTGATACCCTCACTTTTGCTATGTGGGATGAATAAACATTGGATATTCCAGATAGTGGCTTGTGCCTCTTGTTTTCCTTGTCTCTGCACATGCAGAGCTACTCAGATGGAAGAAGTCTAGGCAGAAGAGTCGTGGGCTGCATATATCAGAAAATACATTTGCACAGTTTTTATTCTTCACAGATGTTCCCGCCCTTGTACTGCATCCCTGGAAATTATCCATCTTGGATAATGGATGGAATTAGATTAGAAACAAGACAAGATGCAATTACTCACTGAGGACGAAATGGATAAACTGGTAAAATGGGGCCTGCAGCTGGGCCTGTCAGCGTCTGGTTTGTGTGCGTGTGGAGGAGTCGCAGAGGATTTTATCCTTGGCATTAGCTGTAATAGGATAAACATATTTTCTGTTTATTGTAATACAGCATTTTACCCACATTAAAAATCATTACCAGGCCATCATCTATCACAAAACAGTGGGTACCACTTATTCCAGTAAGGTGCTATCCATGTGAAATCCCCCAAGTTGTAAAAACCTGTGATTAAAATGAAAATAAGCTTTATCTTTTATGAGGAATAAAGAAACTTCCTTAGGGCAGAGAACTGCATCAGGATGCTCATAACACCTGGTGCTGAAGAATCCAGCGCAGGGACTCTTTTCTTGGTCCAGGCTCAGCACTTTTCCTGAGAAAGACCTTAAAGAAGGAAGACCCTCACCACCAGTGTTTGCAAGTTCATTCCTGAAGTATACAAGCAAATGGGACAATTTTAATTTGTTTAGGTGCTTGGTACATCTGTTTAAATGATTTTAAATGTTTCTTTAGGCATTTAGATGCTATTGAGTCAGACCATCGGATTAGTATAAGGCCACACAAGAGGTATGACAGAGCTGAGAACACAGATGCTGTTGGAAGGGGTACTGCGCTCACACTGTTTACTTGTGAATGCACTCACGGGCACAGCGAGGTTTTGAATTCAGAAGTAAGGAGGGAAATTGGGAAACTTCTGCTAATGAACGTTCATGTCTGGTTTGGGGGGTGTCTGTTTGGTTTTTAGATTTTGGGGGGTTTGTGAGTCTGTAAAATCCTTGGCCTATTTTGTTGTAATTATTTCACTTTATACATGGTAATTGAGAGTAAGGATTCAGCACTATGCTACAGCCCTGAAACCAAAGATGTCGCTAATCAAACTATGATGTTCTGCTGCAAAAATATGACTAAAAAGAATGACATAAGTAGATGTTCCTGGAGGCAAAACATGTAGTACAGTGCAGCTTGTTACTTAGTAATGTAGCACAAATACATGCAGTTGTAATCCATCATTGTTACCACCACCTCGAACTGGATTATAACCAACTTGCACAGTCACAGAGGCACCTGTAATCCTAGGCAGTAAATTCCTTCCAGTTTGGACCATCACAAATCTGCCATTTGTGGTGTTTTATTTGTATTCTGTAGTTTATGAATGTGAATTATTTGATAGAAATTGTTTCAGTCCAAAGGTAATCAGGTGATGCTTGCACGTTTTGCTGTTGATAGGTTTTAGCTATGGGACTTTTCTTTTTTCACTATCTCTTTTGTGTCTCTCCAATGATATAAGATTTATTAATATGATGTTTTCAAACTCAGCCCCTGCCCCATATTTTCTTTGCAGAAGAAGTTCAAGCATTTGAGTTGTCCCATTCACTTCAGCAGACTAACCAGGTTCACAATCAGCTGCGTATAATATTCACAGAGTGAGGGTTTAATTCTTAACAAGGCTACAAAAGCAGCATGGTGGTTGTGACATGAAGTTGATGATAAACATTTCTTTTTGCTGCTCCAGCCATTAAAGATAGGCACAGATAGGCCCCACTGTGTGTGGGGGCCTGAGATGCTGCCCCACAGGTCTGATGCAGGACGTCACTTGATTGATACTCAGCACCCCTGCACACATAAAGTCAACAGTTTCTAAAGTGAAAGACACTTTACATTTAAAATTTTAAAATCGGGGGGGGGGGGGTGTGTTTCTTGCTTTTCTATGCCTTTCTCCCTCTGTTAATTTGCTATAGCATGGCAATACCTTCTGCTGACATGGAAATCAGAAGCAGTCAAGTCCTTCATGTGCTGTAGAGGGGACACTACTCTCTGCTGTTTGGAATCCTGATTTTTCATTGGGAGAATTTCTAAAGACAGATTTAGAGAGGCTGAAATACATGTCTATATTGAGCATCATTTTTATAATGCGCTTTATCAAAGATTTTGTAAACTTCTAAATCTCTAATTTCTCAGAACTGCCCTTGAGGCTCGTATACTTCCCCTAGCTTCATAATGTCAGTAGCAATGACTTAAAATCAGTCAAAGCAATGAAAATAACTCACAGTTCAAAAAACCACATTCTTGTTTTGCCAGTACTTCTCTAAGAAACATTTTGCTGAATTTTAGCACAGAAAAATACTGTTGTCAATTTAAATTTCTTAAGTAACTTTTAAGGGTTTCACTTGGCTGACACTTCTTGGCCTTGCATTAATCTTGGGATTGTTTCACAAGAGACCCAGGGAACACCCACTGATAACAATGTCAAACATTCAATGTATTTACTGAACGTTTCCACTTGCTTGATCATTAAGGCATGCTTTGAGTATGAGGTCACAGATGTTGTGTAAGTGTAGAATTTATGGGGTGATTTGAACTATAAGGGAGTCCTGACATGTTTTTGGCAAATACCGTCAGATACTGTGGACTGATGCCACTCAGATTTGTAGCTCTGGGATATAATCAGGTTCTAGCATGAATGTGTTGCATTAGAATTCAAATCCTCTGATTACAGAGAAGATGGGAAAAAGGTTATTTAAACAGGCCATATATACACTGTAGGAATCTTTTAACAGGACACATTTTCTTGTCTGTTAAAACAGATTATTTAAACATTAAGTCTTTTAACAAAAAGAAAAGAAAATGCAGCTTTAGATAATGAGAGGATAAAGCTTTACATCAATGTAGCATGTAGTCCTTGTGCTCTCTTTTTGAATCCTGCACTTAAGCTGGAGGGAGCAGCTAAGGGCTAAGTAAAGTGGCAGCAAGACCGATTCACCACCAGCAGCGTGGGCTGTAACTGAGTCTCGTCTTCCTGATCCATGCTCCTGGATTTGCTATAGACTTGCTAGGGAGCCTTGCAGAGCCTATTCAAGGCATGTTTAGAACTCATTTAAATAATGAAAAAAATCTTTGGTTGGATTTTAGCACCTCTTAGATGTAGCGATAATGACTTTGGCTGCCTTACTTTGCCACTTCTCTGCTTGTACAGTTGTGAGAATAACCTAAAACTTGGAGTCCTTGAATGAAACCAAACAGGAGGAGGATCTGGATCTATGCAATTGCTGACTTTATCACATATCTGCTACCTGACACTGAGTTTTCCAACTGTTTTCCTCCAACCTGTTGTTTTGCATGTATAACTTGCAAGCTCCTTCAGGCAAGGTCCATTTCTCACAAGAGATTAATGGAGTCTCTCATCTGTGGTCACATCATAAGTCAAACACAACCAACAGCTGTGATTCACGGTGGAGGTGTCAGCAGTTCTCTCCCACTTGATCTAAAACATGTAAATAAAGTCAATTCCAGTATTGGGCACATTTTAATCCTTTGCAAACACATTAACCCTTTGACACTAGTCCCACTAATTGGACTTTGTTTCATTACCTGAGCTTTTTCCCTTAACTTTTTCAAAATCTTCTTGTTAGCTGGTGGCCAAGTGTAAATGAACAGCATTTCAGTGTGGGTTCTGGAAGGAAATACTCTATGCATATTAACTTACACTATATTTTTTCATCCCACCTATAATATGAAGGAAGGAGTGTAAAGAAAATACAGAAGAAATAGAAGGTAGAAGAGTGATTAGAGGAGTTTGAGTAGTTGTCAGATAAAGACTAGCTGCTCTACATCCAGGGCATAATTGATACACAAAATATTAGATTTGACCCATAATTTGTAGGGAACACTAGCAGAATGTGCAGTGGAGGGTTTTAAGGAACAGACTTGCTCTTGATATTCATGGTGCTCCAGAGTTTTGGGGAATGCGGTGTCTAACCCAAGGAGTCTCCTTCTTACAGGAAAAGCCTTTGAACAATGTGTTTCAGAATTTCCCAGCTCACTCCCTGAAACATTTTCAGTGTTACTTTTTAGAAATAACTTCCTTTTATAGACCCATTTGCATGGGATAAATAGGAAATGCTGCGATCTATTTTCCTGCCCTTATTTTTACTTAATGTTTTATGTTTCTATTGGGATTAGGACTACCCCATGTCACAGAAGGGACACCATCACTTTCTGTGGAAAACAAAACACAAAGTCTTCTGACAAATAGCACAGCAATCGTTTTGCATTTTAGGCAGACATTGCTCTGAAGATATCTGAAAGACTTAGAGAAATGGGTGTATTAGTGTAGTGAAGCTGACATTATCAGTTGTTGTATATGAGAAATGTCATTTATGAGTTGTCACACAGCTGTTATTAAGAGACTATTCAGCAGAACACAGTACATCATAGTGACTGTCACTGCGCTCGCTGCAATCACCAAACAACCAGGCAGAGTTAAACAGAATGTTTCTTTTGCTTTCAGGACAAATTGCACTTATGGTTTATTTATTTGATGTATTCATTGTGTTTAGGCATAAGCTATTTCCAGAGGTGCAGACGTGCAGCATGGTGCCTGCCAGGTGGAACGGGCAGCAGTCAAGCTGGCTGGGAAGCTGAGTCCTTCACAATTCACCAGCATGGCTGGGGGTGAGGATATTGGGGTTCTGGCTCTCCAGCTGTGGTCCCCCTCATTTCCCTACCAGCAGTTTTGGAGGACAGAATCTGGCAGCTCTAGACAGCCTACTGGCTCTAGCTCTCTGCAGGATGTGAATCCAGCAGCTTTCAGAGCTGTCTCCCCCTACAGCCTCTGGGACAGAGTCCTTTGCTGTCCTACTTCCCTGCAGCATCCTAGAAACGCTCAGGTATCTCCCTTCAGCAACACAGCACTTAGAGCAAACAGAGTCATAGAACCAGAGAATCAAAGGATGATTTTGGTTGGAAAGGATCTAAAAGATCATCTACTTCCAGCCCCCTGCCATGGACACGGACAGCCTCCACTAGACCAGGTTGCCCAAAGCCCCATCCAACCTGGCCTTGAACACCGCCAGGGAGGGGGCAGCCACAGCTTCCCTGGGCAGCCTGTGCCAGGGCTTCACCACCCTCACAGTAAATATCTTTTTCCATATATCAAATCTAACTCTCCCCTCTTTTAGTTTGAAGTCATTACCCCTTGTCATGTCACTCTAAGCCCTTGTAAACAGTCCCACTCCAGCTTTCCTGTAGGCCCCTTCAGGTACTAGAATATAGATTAGAGTTACTCCATGGGCTTCCCCATAGCCATAAATACAGCAGGTATTAGAATGCACACAGACAAATGAAAGTTAAGCCCTAGACTGCCTGGACTTTCAGGTAGTCACTGCTTGAACCCCTGAAAACATCTTAAGGTCACATATAGCATTCAGACTGCTAGGCCTACATCCTCTAGTCTCTCCCTGGGTTGAACTTCCATTGACTTTAACCTGCCCAGCCATATCCTTTAAAGCCAGCCTCCCCCAATTACTGCACCACGTGCAGCCCTGCTGGACCTCTAAATCTTTCAAGAGGTTTGTAATACGGTGCATTCCCTAAAGAAGGTTTGGAAGGAGTCCAGGGAACAAGGCTAATTTAGGAGATGGGAGAATACATCTTCTGAAGAAATGGCTCCAAGACCTTAACATGTTGGGCCGTGAAAAAGGAGCAGGTGAGATGATAGGATTTAATTACAGTGTACAAGTACCTAAGGGGGCAAACACAGAACTAGGTCTGAATGTATAGCAAAAAGGTAAAATATGAGGTCAGGGGCTGAAATTGAAGTGTATTTCTCTCAGCAGAAGGCTATTCCGTGTAATGTTCTGGCAGAAAAACAGTGAAAACTAGTAGCAGATGAAGTAACCTGTTTATTTCTGTTGTGATGCAATCAGGTTGCCCCACTTATGGGGTTCTTGGCAGTCACAAATGACTCTTTGGCTCTTTTTCTGTGTTGTTTGGTGTTTCAGTATACTATGCTATGGGTGGGGTGGTAGTGTTTATGTGTCTTCAAAGCTGAGCTTCTGGAGGTTTAAAAACAGAGGCAGTATTTAAAGGGTAACAGTAAGAAATATGCAACTTTTTTTTTTTCATTAGATGTTTTGAAGGTTTACATACATCATATTGTAGGCCTTACAAAATGGCATGACTCCATCTACGGCCTGGTGCTGCAGAAGAATGCAGCAAATACGGTGCAACTCTGATGAACTTCTGGCAGGTGAAAAGTAAGGTTCCAGCGACATTGAAATAGTAATGTGGTACTGGGGTAAATGGGCATTCCACCCTATTGACCCTTGTCGTGATTATGTAGCAGGGGGAAAATAAAATGTCTAATCTGGAAGCTGAGTACAGCTTGTGAAGCACAAACTTAGGCCCCCTTTAAAAAAAAAGAAAAAGGTCTTCCTCCACTAACTTGAAATGGTTCTCTTTTAAGTTTTCAATTCATTTTGTGCAGGAGATGGCCCAGTTTCAGCTAGTGCCCCCATCTCTGAAAAATGTCAGGGCACATGGAGGCAATTGGGACAGTGGTCTGTCCCTTTGCAAGCTGAGTAGCTGTTTTCACCCATTTCCAGTCACTTAATCATCTCCTAATGAAAAAGCTGCTCAGAGAAAAGGTTAACAAGAGATTTAAGTTGGATTTACGGGGCATCAGTAAGCAGGTTATTATTTCAGTCTGCATTTGCGCTGCATGTTTCCAAAATAATGTTCAAATTTGATTTATTTACTCTAGCAGAAATGCAAGAAAATAATGAGTGAGGCAGCAGTTCTTTCTGCCTATATCTCTGTGTATGCTCTGCACATTTAACTTTTTTAATGGGAAACTTCCTGTTGACAAGCTAGACAGTCTAATCCCAAGTCTACATAGCACCTGTTGATTAATTGAAGATGGGAATTGCCTAGAACTTCTAAATTCTTCAAAGGTTCCTGATGAAGTACTGAGACTTTGATTACTTCCTGTAGCATATCAGAGTGCTGTGCTGGTCCCCTCTAGAAATTGAGGTGCTCCTAGATCAACCAAACACACTCTGGAGACTGCTTTGGGTCTCTCCTGGTAGAACATGTAGGGTTTGGCCTGGGTAGTCCTGGTGAGATTTATCTGGGCAACACAGACGAATTCTCTGTAGCAGTCATCTTATGCTCCTTGTGTTGTCCCCAGAGTGTTGGACTTGTCTAACATGCAGCTCATTTTGAAGAAAACACTGAAAAATGGTCATATAGACTGTGCCTAATGGGACCTGTTCCTAAATTTGGACTGGTGCATAGCAGAAATCATAGTTTATATCCTACAAGAAATTTGAGCAATTTAAAATATATTTTATTGCAGTTCAAGATGGAAACAAATTTGTTTATTTCTTCAAAGCAGGGATTCCTGAAAGAATGAATATTAAAAACTATTTTAGTTTCAAATTATTTTCTGTTATTTCAGAAAAGGTATTTTATTGTAAAATGCTTCCGTAAAATAGTTAAAAAATAAGACAAGAATTAGAGTATTTGACCTATTATGTCATACTACGTACAACATGTCAGAGTAGCTGTACACGAACATAAACCAACTTTTAAAACTTAATTTTTTTTCCTACTTCAAAACAGGTGAGGGTTTTTTGGGGTGAAATAATTTTGCTCACAGTTTAATGAAAAACAAAATTAAAGAAAATGTCTGACAAGCTGTAGTTTTGCTCCCATCTCACCTCCTTGCATTTTTTCCTCAGCTGAGTCTTCTAGCTATACTAAAAATACAAATACTTTTTATTTTATTTTGCAGCTCAGATTGATTAATTCCCTGGGCAGACTAGTCAATAAACTGAATAATGCAGCAATGACATTTTTCTACAGAAAGCTCAGAGTACCGCTGCGGATTGCTTTATGAGATGATATATCTATACGATCTAGTTATATTAATCAACTTTAACAAAATACAACCAGACGGCACAGCTGTAAACATGCCAAACCAAGACTGTGTGAGCCTCAGCAGAAGGCACACCTCAACAATCTATTTTGCTCTGATTCACCATCAGGGTTTAATCCTTTGTTGTTGTTGTTGCTCTTTGGTGCGGTATCATCTGAAGAACTGTCTTAAATAACCACATTAAATAAGAGCAGAGTAGCTAAGAGAGGAGAATCACATCTCTGACCCAAACTTTTCTCATGTAAGAAATTTTAAATTCAGTTACTACTGTTCCTTTTGCCTGTATAGTTCGTTTCATTCAGGAAATTGGTTTACTCCATGCTAGCAAAAGAGGTTTGTTGAGAACGTATTTTGCCAAAACAAGTTGCATCTCTCTGGAGAATATTTCACTGGGTTTTTGGTTTTGGGAGTTTTGGTTTTTTTCCAAGACTGAACATGGCAAGAGTCTGAGAATTACTTCCCAAAACATTCTGTGGGTAAAAACCAATCTTGTTTCTGGTAACATATTACTTAAGATGAAGGGTAAAATGCAAAGGCCTTTGTCTTTAAATTTGCTGTACCATTTAATTCCAGAAGTTCTAAGGTGAAAAGTGTTCTAATTATTTACATCTTTCTCTTGGTTCCTACATAGGTTTTTCCTCACAAATGTGGTAGATTACTATTTTTAAAGTACTTTAAGTGGTCTTGGAAAAGAGGAATCAATATGGAAAATGGCCCTGAGTAGCTTGAATTTTTTGTCATTTGAATAAATGGGGTTTAATTAATTTCTGGCTGAGAGTAAATGGTTCATCAATCTTCAAAACAGACTGGAAATCCACCTAGAAGAAAGAATCATACTAAACACACAACAGAAAACTGTGGGGATGCACTGATCTGTCAACACTTTAAAAATACTTACTTCAGGTGGTGTAAAAGAATTTGGATGAGCAAAACAATTCAAATCTCCCCTAAGTGAAACTTCTATATAGAAGGCATAAGGCCAGCAGCTAGCTAAGTGGTCTTCCAAAAAGATCACTGAAAACATTTTGACTTACATTTTTTACTTCTTGTTTCTTCATTCCACCTGAATTTAGGGTGGCCAAAAACCCCACGGCATCCTAATGTCTTTTTAGCACCGAGGCACAAGTTGGCAATGCTTGTATGCTTAAAGCTTTATGCTGTTAAAGCTTTTAAAGCTCTAATGCTTTTTAAAAATGATCCCTGATGTGACTAAAAGCAGCAGTCTGTGATGTATCAGTAACTCTACAGCCCCCAACCAGCTTCATTTAGGGGGCCAGCTAGCCAATACTTGTGTTTATATATGCTCATCACAGTCTGCTTTCTGTACGGTTGGTTGTGCTTTCCATAGTTACTCGTGTTATGGCTGGCCAGAGGTTTAGGATGCAAGTTCCTATTGAGGGTACCTGTTCCCGTGAATTAACTGCGCTTTGCACAGTAAGGAACTGGTACTCTATATGGTGCCTTGGCCCTACCACAATATAAATAACTTTTTTTTGTTATATTGGCACAACACCTTTGAGTCAAAGGAGGTGTCACAGAAAGACGCAGTGAAGAAGCAGAGATTTCATCACTGAAAAATCATGGTTTCTGAAGCATGGCTTTCTGTGAGATGTTATCCCAAGAAAGCAGGAATTGTATTTGGAGAATTCTAATGATATTTTTAATCCATTTCAACCTAGTGTTAGACACATTCAGGATCTTGTAAGGTATTGACATAGCAGCAAAAAAAAAAAAAAATCCTGCCTTAGGCCACATTTTCTAAACCACAGATCCAACTACAGATATGATGCTTTTAGTAAATTGACAGAGTGAGCTGTAAGAGTGGTGTGGATGATTCATATTATTCCTCTGGGCACAGTCCCAGCCCGGTCTCTGAGTCAGCTTTGGTGTTCTCTTATCAGGAGGCAGAGCATTGTTAGAAAACACCATTTTGGGGCTAAAGCAGCTCTTCTGCTGTAATAGCCCTCCGGCATTGACACACTTTTAGCTCCCTTTAACAGGGAACTTCCCTGTGCATGCCAGCTAAATCCAAAGCCCTGCTTGTGAGTCGTCTTTGCGTCATACCTTCATTTATGAATTTTTGCTTTAAGATGACTTTTTAACCTTTCCATTTTTATCTCACTACATTTTGACTGTTAGTACTGACATTCAGTGATTTAACCAGGTTGTGGAGAAACATGCTACCAGTATTTTACTGTTAGTCTTTTGATCTTCCTCTGCACTTTCTTCCTTGCCCAGATGCAGTACCTTTCTGATGTGCTCGTTTCCACACTGATTAACTCAGCTACTATGTATCTGCCCTTTTGGCTCTCAGTTTTACCAGTGCTGCCTGTATGTTGGCTTCCCTTGTGATTTAAGTCAAAAAACAGCCCTGCTGGCTTGCCTGGAATGGAAACTCAGGCCTGGTTAGCAAAAAGCCTAGAGGCCATCTGCAACCACTACTCTGGCTCATTTGCTTTGGCTACACTCCTGTAACAGTGTGGGAGCGTGGGGTGCTGTGTTCCCCTCCACATCCTGCCAACCCATCCATCCCACAGCAAGAATGGAATCATATAATGCATTAGTTTGGACAGTCATCTAGTCCAACCCCTCCTGTAGTAAGCAGGGACATCTTCTCACGATCAGGTCACTCAGGGCCCCCATCACACCTGACCTTGAATCATCACCAGCATCCCTGACCCACCCAAGGATGGGGCCTCCACTACCTCCCTGGGCAACCTGTTCCAGTAATCTACCACCCTCATATTGAAGAATTTTTTCCTAATATCCAACCTAAACCTCCCCTTTTTGCGTTTAAAACCGTTACCCCTGTCCTATTGCTACATGCCCTCATGAACAGTTCTTCCCCAGCTTTCTTACAGGCACCTTTCACGTACTGGAAGGCCACTATAAGGTCCCCGTGGCGCATTCTCTTCTCCACGCTGAACAAGCCCAACTATCTCAGCCTGTCTTCATAGGAGAGGTGCTCCAGCCCTTTGATTATTTTTGTGGCCCTGTTCTGGACATGCCTCAACAGTTCCATGTCCTTCTTGTGTTGAGGGCTCCAAATCAGAACACAGTATTCCAGGCAAGGTCTCACAAGAGCAGAGCAGAGGGGCAGAATCACCTCTCTCAATCTGCAGGCCACACTTCTTTTGGTGCAGCCCATGGTGACTTATGCTTATCATCCCAGGCTGTAAAGCAGGACCTGTTTCTGAGAACAACTTTTCTGCTTAATGGCATTTACGGTAGATCAATCCATTAACCCAGAAGGGATGATGCTTTAATGGCAGAAGCAAAGAAGACTTCTTGTTGATTGCCTAGAGCCTGGAACCTTTGTTTTCTGTATCCTCAATCTGAAATTCTGCTCTTGTTTTCCAGGAAAGTCCATCAGCCACCAGGCTGTCTAGAGAGGTGGTGGAATCATCCATCCCTGGAGATGTTCAAAAAATGTGTAGATGTGGCACTTCAGGACATAGTTTGGTAGACATGGTGGTGCTGGGTTGACGGTTGGCCTTGATGCTCTTAGAGGTCTTTTCCAAAATTAAAGATTTTATGATTCTATGTGCATCATCTGGTATGGCACAGTTTTCCTGTCAGCACCCTGCTGAAAGGGACAAGATTTACAGGGCAAAGGCTGGCAAGCAAGACTGTACTGGGGTCTTTGGCCTGTTGTGAGAGGAACCTCTCTGGAAAGAGAGAGTCCCATGTCCTGCTCCTTGCTCCCACTTACTTATTTTTTGCAGTTTATTTGTGACACTGAGACTCAGACTTTCTAAGTTGTGTTGAGTTATGGTTCCACATTAGCTACAAAGTGTAAGCTTACCCATTCTCTGGCCTTAGCAGTGCCAGTAAGGTGTCAGATCACCTGAAGTAACATAGAGCTCAAAAATACCAACCTTCACTCTTCACTCTGAATCTAAAGCATTACCCTGGAAAAGGAAGCCGCCTTTTCTATCCATAGGAGCCCTCCCCCAAATCCCTCCCTTGCCATATTAGACAATTCCGTTCCTCCATTTTTTTCCTTTAGTCTTTATCCTCACTTTACAAGTCAAGCTAGAGACACAAAAGGCCTAATACCAGATGCGTTGTTCGTGTACACTAAGCTTACAAATGCACGCTGGAGGCACCACCAGAGTCAGACAGCTTGGCTTGCCAAGAGGCAGAGCTGCCTGGGCTTGCCAGCAGGCAAAGCTGCCTGGGCTGCCTCCTCCCTGCCTGCAGGCTGTCCGGAGAGGTGCTCCTAGAGCTGATGGGAGGTCATGGACTGTGCAGTGGGGCAGCTCGCTCTTGCCTGACCAAGGCAAGAGGACAATTGAGGACAATCCTGCTTGCAAGGTATCATTCACTGCAGAGCATCAGGAGTTCCAGTGTGTTTGGGGTAGGTAGGACAAATGGCCGTGCAGAACCGCGAATGTAAAGGGGGAAATGAGTGGGAGTGGGGTGTTAAGTCTCTGTCAGGGAACAAGCCTCAGGCAGATGGAGGTGAACAACTGTATTTTGTTGGGAGAGATTTTGGGAAGAGCTTGGGATTCATTCTTTTTGTGTTTCAACCTCTTTCTCCTATTCTGACCCCCTGATTTTTCATACCCTTGTAGCAGACAGACATCTGATCACATCTCTTACTGCCATAACCCTTTCTGCTGTAATAGTTTCACCTTTCTGGCCTTGAACCTTTCCTTGAGCAAAGACTGCTATTGCTAACTGTTAGGAAGAGGTAGAGTGGAAAAGTATAGCCTAATAATGGGGATCATACAGAAAAAACCCTTTCCAGAGTCTGGAAAGGACCAAGAGAAAATATATATAAATCCTGTGGCTCAGTATAGAACCATAGAATCATAGTATGTTCTACTAGGCTGTTAAACAGAAGTTTTTGGTAAGCTGACAGATGTGTTACTGAATGGTGGCTGCACTTACTCTCTTCCCCTCCAAAAGCTTAATGATTAAACTCCTCCCTGTAAAAGTTGGGGGTTTTTTATTATTTTTCTCAAGATGTGAAATTACTTTGCTAGCAGGAAGATAGTTGCAATTCCTGCTCTGGCTAACTTTGTTAGATACTAAATTGTACCATTAAGTTAATAGATCTCGGTCCCTTCCAGTATTCAGTACATACCCAGCAGTAATGTCTACAGTGCTCTAGCTTGCAGAAAAACAACACTACAAGAGAGAGAAAGCTAATGTTTAGCAAATGTCGGAAGAAATGGCAGCATAAATTAGGCTCTAAAGCCAGATGTTGGTTTCAATGTAGCTGGCTATTTGAACTTCTTCTGTGAGGTCAACAATTTCAGATTTTTCTGAATTTCTAGAGGCAATGTTTTTGATTCAAAAGCTTTTTAGTCTGGGTAAGGAGCCAAAGAAAAGGCTTCAAAAACAGCACATTGAAAAACCTCCAGTTTGTTTAACTCCAAAGAACACTCAGTTTTACTTTACACCTAGCATGCAATGCCTCATCCTCGGCTTCAGAAGGTGTTTGCCTTCTCTCTCGGTGTTTACTTCTGCTTCCCCAGCCAGTTTATCAGACCAGAGACAATTCTGTCCATCAGGTGCTCCAGCAAGGGGTTTCTAAGGTCTTCTGCACTTCTGTGGGGAGCGATTTATCACATATCTTTTGGTAGAGTGAGTCAACAAAAAAAAAGCATTTAATTCAGCATCGGACACTGTTCCTGGATAAATGTATAAGTATTTTGTGTTTAGGGATTCCTAAGAGTCGTACTGGCTGTTACGGAGTAAGAGGCACTCACAGTGTAGCTGAATTTGTAACAACAGGCATGCAAGTATGTGACTGCTTATCCTCAGTGTCTGTCTTCTGTTTAGCATAAGCTCCTCAAATATGTGCTCATGGCGCCCACCCCATACAGATGATGCTGCACAAAATAAAGCTGTAAACTCTTCTTGAAGCAGATGGAACAGGAGAATTTTGAAAATCTTTAAACTGCCATCATTTTATGTCTTCAATTACCTGGTGAAGTACCCATCAGAGTAAAGGGAAAATGCAAATCTTGCCACACAAATGTTAATTTGAGATGAAATGGTGTCTGGTAAAGAACCTTTAGGCTGGGCAGCATTTAACTAGTTGCCACTGTCAAATTGGAACACAGTACATACATTTCAAGGAACTTTCACAGTACCTTTTCAATACTAGTTACCTCTTCAAATACAATTTCCTCAGTTAGGTGAGCATCCCCTCTGTAGCACTTAAGGTGCCTCTGAAGTATTGCTTCCATATGCAGTTCCTGACTGATGCCACCACATAAATACTTTCTCCAAACAAGTCCCAACATTAGTAGGCCAGTGTTTTATCTTGCTTGAGTAGGTGGAGGTTCACAACTCAAAGAGTTTTTTTGAGCACTCCAGAATACCGATGCTGTCTTCACCTTGGAGGTTGGTTGGTGCAAATTAATGGTGGACATTCCTGTTCTCCCAAGTTTCTGTGTTGTACGGGGAAATGGAGGGTGGTGGGGGAGCTTTGTAGCAGTAAACACAGAGTAAATAAATGCACTGGCACTCCACAACTTGCTCTGAGGAAGGAAACTCAACAATATCTCAGGTAGAAGCTCGTAAAAACCTACTTGTCTGTACCCTCACTGGTATGATGTTTGTTTAGGATACTTTCAACTATCTTTGGAATTGTTTATGCAAGTTAACATTTCTTTACTTAACTGAAGGTTACCTATGACAAGAATTCACTAAAAATGTGATGCCGCCAGGTAGGTACCATATTAAAATTAAAGGGAAACTTAGGCATTTGCAGAATTACACAAATGCACATAAGTATCTCACACAGAAGCATGTGAAAACAACACTAGTTACTTATCACAGCACGTAATCAAAACTTAGCATGTTTTATTTTACTGTCACCCTTCCTACCTTGACATCTCCTTGGCCACCCGTCTCATCTGCAGGGTGAAGCAGGAAGCCACGGGCTACAAAACGGTAGGATCACATACTTAAAAACTATACTGTAATATATATATATATTCAGTGGGAACAAGAGGAAGGTGTGTGAGCATTGGTCTTGTACTTCTCAGTCCCTCACTGTAACGCCCAAGGAATCTAAGATCACAGCCCTCCTGATGATCTATGGAGATGATGGCAGTAGTGCATTATAACACAGGTGGGGTACGTCCCAGACTCTCTCATAAGCAGAGTCCTTGTGTGATTATTGGCATATGTGCCGATATTCCATTGCCATATGTGATGTTAGGGGGTTAGAATATAAAATAATAGGTTCAAATGTGATAGAAAAAGGCTACAAAGTAAGTGTTGTGGTTTAGAATGAAACCAGGACAGTATGTTAAGAGGTGTTATATTTTTTAATATATGTACCAATTCTGACCCTGACCAAGATGGTTAACTTTCTTCTGCCACAGCAACAAAAATTTTAAATAAATTCAAATGCTCATTTGCCCATTTATTTCTTGTCATGCAACCTATTTCCTGATGTCAGAGCATGGCTGTTCCAAGCCTTGTTGAAGACCTGAGGGTACAATGTTTTGGGAAGTGGTACAGCTGTTTTCCCACTTACCACACACCCTTTGCTTTGTTTCCTACAAGGGGCTCTATTTTTCCCAAGAAAGCCTGAGAGCAACTCTGCTTTTCATTGCTTTGGGGCATCATCTTGCCAAACAGTGCTTGACTCGAGCAACGCAGCCTTATGGCTAATAATACACGGTGCTTTTGTGGCTGCAGGCCACAACGTGTGGTGATGAAAGATGAACAAGACTGATTCCATGTTCCCCCACCACCAAAAAGCACAAACAGTGTTTATTTACAGCAGTTTAAGGAAAGAGAGAGGTGGCAGCAAGGAACCTGTCAGCGGTAAGCGCCCTGGTATGGGTGGCTGGAGGCTGTGACATTGCCGGTCCCTGCCACTCTTTCTGGCGTGGGTGGTTTGCAATTTATGGCTGGCTGAGGTGGACAGGGAAGTCTGTGTTTCATACAGCTGCCTCCCCTGTCATAGCTTTGGCTCAAGGAGCCACGGTTGAATTGGTGACAGTCCCTTACGATTTTTAAGCTTCTCCTGAGGACAGTGGGGACTAAAATATGCTTTAAGAAATCATCCAGAGAGAGATTGATGTGAAATTGGAACATTTGTCAATGCATAAATGATCCCTTTGGAGAGGCACACGTGAGGCTGATATTTTTCCCATGGCCCTTTGAAGATCAAGCCCTCTTGAGGTATGTTGCAATAAAAATATCAAAATTTTTGGCCTTATACTCTATGGAGCATTAGGGTAGGAGGGCAGTGAGAGCATAAACTGAGAGCGTTTGTTTGGCCAGAAAGCTAATGAGACTTGCAAATACACCTATTTACTTGTTTTTCTGCTCTTTAACTAAAAATAACCAATGTGGTGATTATTCCTCATTGTTCAGAACGATTCGATACCTAGCGTGACAGATACAGCATGATGCTTCTGCCTGGTATGTGGCTGAGTTTTACCCCCATGAAAACCTGGTTTGCTGACAGACCTTTAATTCGTGCTGTGGTGGTACAGACACCCTGAGCCATAACAGAATCTCTATTAAGTACATGCAGTACACACAAAAGAACACACAGGCATTTTTAATGAATGGAAAATGAAAATGAATCTCTGGCACTTGGAAAGCACAGTCAAGGCCACTGGCCTTTTTTCTTGTCTCAAGGGGAAAAAAAAATCAATCTAATTTTGCTCATCTCTGATATCTGAATTGATGACTTATCTGCAGCACCCTGAAGGGAAGAAAAATCTCACTTAGGTTAACACAACAAAACCTATACTTGTAAAAAAAGAGGATGAAAAACACCTTCTACCTGTCTCAGAGGTTAATATATCTGAATAGAGCTGCAGAGGCCCTTGCCTTGTGGGAGGAGGGTGTTGACCATTTGATTGAATGCTTTTATGCTGCCTAGAACCTGGAAATAACCGATCTGCTTGTTTAAAGGCTCCATAACAGGGTTTGCATCAATATTCTGTTTCCATGGGAATCAGATTAATTGAATTTCATGTTCTGTGTGAGCTTCATCCTGCCAGGCAGTGGACATCCCCTTCGATTAAGATTTCGACTTATCCTTTGGTTTTATTCATTAAAGCTTGAAAAGAAATGGCTTAGGTAGGAAAGGAAAATTAGGAAAATGTAAGAAACACATTGCCTGCACTTTTGCTTTATATACTGCTTAGTCTGGATATAAAGTAAGAGTTTCAGATATTTTTCTCTACTCCAAATTTCTTTCTGGAAAAAAATGCCCAGCTAATTCTTTATTTGGGGAGCATGCTTCATGTGTAGTGACCCTTTACAATTTCTAGCAGCATCCACTATTGGATTGTACATTTTTTAGTTATTTGCTGCTTCATTTCACAAAGTCATGTGGAAATGCAATTTTATTCTGCATAAAGGAAAGACATCACAGATAAAGAAAATCCAAGGGAGTCTCAGAGGAGAAATTAATGCTATAAGAAACCAAACTTATGGATAGTCCAGAGAAGAGGTTAAAAAATAATTGTTGAACTTGACATTCATCCATTGAAGGTGCCATGTACAGACCTCTTGAGTCAACTGTTTGGAAACCCTAAAAAAGCTGTATTACAGCAGTGTACCTCAGCTTCACTGCTGTGTTAGTTGTGAGACCTAAGCTAGTCAGCTTAAAGCTAATTTAGATATTTTTAGAGTGCATTTGTTACATCACTTGAAATGTTTATTTGTTCGAGTTTATCTAAAAGGGAGAGATGTTATTTGATATAAAGTCTAGAAAGACCCCCTTCTGTGGGGTAAGGGTAATCTGATACCATAGATCTCTTTAATTTAACAGATGTAACTGACAATCTCAGTAAGTAGAAATCTGCAATTTAAGAACTGAAACTGGAAAATAGATGAGTGTAACTAATTATTGGAAGGTCTCAGAAGGGAGGAGAAGAATAACCAGAAAGCAGAAAGACAAACAGGGAATTTGTTCAAAATAGCTATTCAGGCCTTAAATATGCATCTTGGCTTAAGAAACACTTCCTTCTGTACATAAATCAAAACTTTGGACACCTTTAAAGCAGCTGCTACTAAAGTATCACTGGGTGTTTTGACTTTTCCTGGTATACGTGGGCAAAAAACCCCTATAAACCTATCCCCCAAAAAAAGAATTCAAAAGAACTGTGTGCTTCTGTCAAAATAACTGAATAAGTAGTAATACTAAAAAAAAAAAAAAATTGAAAAAAATCACATGGGGAAGCAAGAGATAAAAAGGTTGAAAATACTGGAATACTCATCTGAACACTTTCTAGATGAACATTTCCTTCTGAAATCTCGTTCTAAAAATAAACAATCAAAATAATATCCCCCAACATAAAATTAATATTTTTTGTATTTTTAAAAAAATGCATCGGGCCATCTATCAGCAATACATTGGTTTTGAGGGAAGAATTCTTTTACCAAAAATTATCACTTGCCCAGAACTGACTGAGCAGGATTTGCCTTGGTCTTATCACACGTACAGCTAGGGATCACAGGAGGTTCCTCCAAAATAACTTTTTGTTCCCTCTGAAATAGCTTACCTTCATTCCTGCTGACACAGTCCTCCCTTGCTGCCATTTATATTTCATAGACCCAGCAGGTCTTGAGAGGAGGAAGCTGCCCTCTGACGTGGCTGCAGTAGGCATTTATGGCAGGGGCCACCATTTCTTTAGCATTCATTACAGACACTGATCAGAGAGGGTGATAAAGTCATTGCTGGAGTCAAAAACTCATCCTGGAATAAAAAAAAACCCAAACCTAAAACCAAACAACCACACGTGAGAAGTAGCATTTTAAATGGATGCATCTATTTACTGCTGATATGTTCATACAAATGGTTTAGTGATATTAGATTCAGAAGGTGTAGCAGAGGCTTTAATTTGCTGCAGTTCTGGTCTAATAGGTATAAAGACACCAGAGGATTCTGAAATACTGAGCTCAGAGGTGTTCTGACAAAACTTTGTACTCATAATAGCAAGAGCTAGTGTGAGCTTATACAATTTAAAACTAATTGCCCAGCCAACATCCTCATTACCATATTGATGCAGTTCATAAATCAAAGCCCTGCCTATTCAAGCTGTTTACCAGTCTTGCATTAAGCAGCATATTTCAGCTGAGAAATGTAGCGTGTTGCCAAAACACTGCAGCAGAGACTGATAGGAGCACAGACCTGAGGAGCCGAAGTGCCACAGACTGATTTAATACACATGGCACTAAAGGACTTGTTCTTGTTTGTTTTCCGAGTGTGTTCTGATTTAGCCTTGAAACTTTCCACAGCAACAAACTGCAGCACAGATACAGGTCCTTGCACAGCAGACAGCTGCTGGGAATTTTGATCAAGTTGGCTTCCTATGGGAGCTTCGTTGCTCAACCAGGAAACTCATACATACTTTGTTGGGGTTTCTTTTAAAGCGATATGGCACTTACGCCAGCTGAATTTAGGTGCATCCCTTAAGAACGTAGGCTTTTTATAGAGGCAAAGAAGAGGTTGAGGCTTTCCTAAGAATCCTGAATTAGTCACCAAAGTTAGGTGCCTGAAGTTAAATATTTTGAATAGCCTACTAAGTAAACTAAAGGTACAATTCATTTGCCTCACCAAGTGCCTGCCTGCAGGTGCCTAGCAGTGCCCTTTGAGATACCCTGTGACATCCATATAGTCCATAGGTCAAAGGAGTTGGAGGTGATTCCCACCTCCAAGCTGGCAGCCAAAGCCCAGGCTGAGAGGCAGGGATGTCTCACAGGGCACTAGCAGCCTGTGGTTAAGCAACGGAATTTTGTCCTGTGCTTCCTTCAGACACTCAGTGAACTGAGTTAGGTACCAGAAGCAGCACAGCCCTGTAAAATGGATAACGAACTTGTGCAGGGTTCAGCAGCTACCACGGTCCAGCTGCTTCCAGCTCCCAGGCTGGTTTTGGACTAGCTGAGGCCTTGTGTAGACGCCTGAGCCTATCCTTATCCCAAACACCAGTGTCCTGTGAGTTACTTTTCTCTTTATATTCTGCTCAGAAAACAGCCACAGGGATTTATATTTTTGTGGCTTCTCGTGGGCTGAGCACTGTACATCTCATGGGCTGCTGGGAAGCCATTCACCCCACACCAGGCTTTTGCCCCTGCGGTGAGCATGGCCACTGACTGCAAGGACAGAGTGAGCTGCAGCAAGAGTCAAGGCACCAAAAGGGCTTCGAAGGGTAGAATCAGGACTTGAAATTCAACTTCTGTGTGAGGGAAGCTTGGAGCAAAAGCAGAGCACTAAAGAGTTACTGAAGGTGGCTGGAGCTGTTGGGAGAATTTAATAGATTTTGGGAAAATCAAGGGCTTTGGGGTGGTGGTGATGTGGTGATCACTAGGTTATCTCCAAGAGATCCCAGTTCAGGGGAGGAAGGGCGGACATTGCTAATGAAAGGCAATTATTTTCTATAAATCAAATTAGCAAGAAGAGTTTTGCCTATAAAAACAAATGCTGATCTTCAGTCACGATTCCTGGTGAACTCTTATGTTCTTTATGTAAATTCTGTCATGAGAATCAGTAAATCAAACATACTAGTTTTTATTGGTGAAAGATGAGATGTGTTTAAGACATGGTTTTAATGAAAGAGAAACTTTGGTTCCTGTTTACATCTCATCTACTGGCTGTTTGGTCATCGTAGTTGCAATCCCTTACATGCTGGCTAATAATAAATGCAGTTAATATGAAATGATCCTTTTGCATTAAGGCATCCAAGGCAGTGATATATTTTCCTCCTTCAGAGAGGGAAATAAATTTTAAAAACTTAATTTCTTTCATTTTAGGGAATTATGAACCATGCAGTAAACAGACCGTACCAGCCTCTGCCCCTGGGAAGTGCCAAAACAACTGCTTTTGTCCCCAGAGAAAGACAACCTGTGGGTGTCACAGGTTTGGCAGAGATTTCTCAAAGGGGTGCATGTAATTTTGGAAGCCTCCCAAAGTGCATCCACTTGCAGGCTATTGTGAAGCACAATTTTGTGCTGATACATAACTTAATGGACAAGAGCTAAGTAGAAAATACAAACACCCCTCCCCCCCCAAAAAACCCCTCCAAACTAACCTGCTTGCTATCTACCGATCTTGTAGAATGAGAAGTGGTTGTCATGTCACTTCTCTTTCCTTAGCTGAAAGAAAAATTAAAGATGTGAATGTGGCCCTTAAACCATCCATATTAACATAAATATCGTCTAATATGAGAAATTTGGTTCTTCCAGCCTCTTTCCACTTGTGCAAAATGAAGATTAATTTCTGACTGGTCTGTTCAACATCCCATGAACATATGTAATGGAACTCACTTTACAGGCTGAAGAAACAGTGGTAGTATTTAAACTGGAGAGAGAAGCAGCTCATACCTATCTGTCTTTGCTGGCAGAAAGTTATTTTCCTGACTTTAGTTTGGTCTGGCTGCTCAGATGAAGTGCTGGCATCTTTCCAATGCCAAGATCCTCAACCTAAATGG
>VZTU01003582.1:289266-393600 GCA_013400835.1 Zapornia atra | reverse complement strand
ACTATGTGGTTTATCCAGTGTTATTTTAAAAATATTTATTAGGTGTTGGTTCGTTTGGGGGCCTGTGTTTATGAACAGTGTCTGTGTATGACTAGCTGTTTCATGTTGGTCGTGCTGTTCATATAAAAACAAAGCCGAAGTATTCTAGGGCAATATATAACACACACACACACACACACACACACACACGCACGCACAGAGTTTTCATTCAATACCACAGATTTTAGGTAAACACCTAAGCACACACACACTTTTCACCCCTTCTTTCCTGTGAGTATTACAATTTTCAGCAACTTCACGCCAGGTCTAATTCCTTAAGTAGTTCAGTCTGTAATCTTAAATCACTCAAAATTGCCTTCTACAAGCCTGTGGTAAAACAACCCCTGGCCAATATCTCATCAGGAGTTTTGTGCTGCATTTTGTAGGTGCAAGACAAAATACAGGAGGCAGAACAGGGAATACAAAGCAGTCCATTGAATGCAATGCTAAGAGCAGCCTAATGGCAAGAGAGCCAGATCTTGTTCTTTAAAGCTTCTTCATTTGTGTTCTCAGACACGTTGTGAAAGACACGAACCCTCAGTTCCCCATTTATACCTGACTTTGATACAAGAGGGTGCAATCAGATACTCAAGTGTGAGACTTTTCTAAGTGTGAAGAACTATGTCTAGTTCTTCGCTTTACTGGTGCTTACACGTTCCTGTTTGGTTTTGCCCAGGGTTGTAACCACACTACTCACAGGCTGCACAGAGCAGAATGAGTTGCAAATTCAAGGCCCACATAATGGAAACTGGCTAGGACTAAACATTGCCCATGGATAAAAGCTCTTGGAAATAACAATAGTTGTATTACAGAGGGTATGTTCTCGCCCTGTTTGCAGTTAAACCACTGTTCCTGTGTGGTGGTAAGGTGACGATGACAGTGCTGTTGAGAGTGATGTTTTAGACTGAAACACAAGGAGTTAGCAGGACATGATGTTAGCACCTTGGATGGATTAAACCTGACCTCAGGCCCAGCTAATTACACTTTCTGTATGAGCGATCCCTCCTGGAGCGAAGTCTTTCCTTCCTGTGTATTGCAAGTAGGTCCAGTTCTAAATACACTGCTGAAGTAGCTGCATTAGTTAGGATGGTGGCTGGAAAACAGCCCATCTGTGACCAACTGTTGCACCTAAGACAAACATGAATGCAAGTACAGTTAAATTAACAAAGTGTCCCTTTATTGTTGTAGTTTATTGCATTTGAGAAGATATTTTACTTTCCTTGGCAATGCAAAATGAACTTCTGCCATGGTGGAGGTGGGGATAAGCATGGCAAAGCTAAAGGAGAGGCTCAGCACTACAGCTGTCCTTGGATAACCAGAGCTTCTAAATTGAGACAAGCCTCACTAAACTGTCATATAAAGTATTTCCTGCAAAATGGCTACCTCAAGATGTGGCTTCATTTGCTCTGTAACTCGCTTATAAACACGCCAAATTCTTGGCTGACTACAATGCTGTTTAACTTCGGCGAAGGCAATAGAGAGGTTCAGGTGGAAGAGAAACTGGCACAGAAGTGCCTCCTCCCTCACTCACTGAAATGAGTCAGGAGGGATACAGATTTGGCAGCATCTGTGCCAGATAATCTGTGCCTGGATATCTCAAGGTGAAAAATGTTACCTGCTACTACCAGCACGCAGGATCCATTAACCGAGCAGAAGGGCATTGAAGCTTTTCCAAAATTAAACAATAACTCAGAGTCTTCTTACCCAGTGTTTCCAGTGACAACTCATGCTTTTGCAAATAACTAATTTGCAAGTAACTGATTTATAATTGCACTCAAAGACTCGCATGGCCAGTAACCTACACTGCAGCTACACTTTGCAGCATATGCAAAAGTCTGTCTGCAAGCTATGATCCTATTAATATATATATATGGGAAGACTTGTAAAGCTTTGGCAGCAGAGGTAGGTCTTGAAGAAACATAGGCAAACAATAATTAGAATTCGCAAGTGACATGGGAAGCTAATTTTGGTATTCCTTTATGCTGGCTTCATACAACATCAGAAGGCGTTTTGCAGCCTACCTTTTCAAAACCTGACAGCATCCAAAGTCAAGTGTGTGCAGTGGGAACCTGACTCCAGGTGCTCCAGGTGATAAAGCAAAGCACAATGTTAAGGTCTGGCATAATGTGAAGAATGAGGTCACGCTGTATTTTTAGAAGTGCCTGGTGTTCTTGTGAAGCACGCTCTCACTCTTTTTAGTTTTTTTTTCCTCTCCTCTCCTTTTTTTCTGTCTTTTTCTGTGAATAATTTGGCCAGTGCTTGCAGAAGGCTGTTTTCGCCCCGGGGATTCTCACACATACTTCTGTTGACAGAGTTCTTGTGCAGCAAGCAAGCTGAAATGCCTTTTGTTAAGGATCTGCTCACTTCTTTCTCTGTTCTGCCCCAACGCTTGGAGGATCTTTTGGCTACTAACTGAGTTCCTGTTGTTACGCTTATGGAAATTAACTGAATTGAAAAAAATGGGGTTACCTTGCACAACAGGTAAAATTATCATCAGGAAAGAAAAATCCTGATCTCCTAATTTGCTCTTAGTCTGTGTGTCTCACATTCTCTTGGCTTGTTTGCTTCATTTTTTCAGGGGAAGATTGTTTAAATCAGCGGGAAATATTAAGCAAAGTCATTGTGAAAGGGAAACAAATGCATTTAGGGGTTGAGGGGTAAAAACTCGTTACTTTAGATGCGTGGTGTACTGTTCCCCGCCACGATCAGGACTTGATTTGCTGGTTTACCATGTCAGTTCAAGTTTATATTGTATTTAAAGAAGTAAGAAAATTCCACACAGTCACATGCTCTGTAATGCCAAAATGCTTAATGGCTCTTGAAATGCACTAATTTAATCAGTGTTTGAAAAGATAGTTTAGGTGACTTGCTATTATAGTAACTCTATGCAATAAAGCGTAATTATTCGCCCCAGAAAACAATTCTCCTTGTATTGACTCAAGAAAATAGAAATGAGTCCATGAATATTAAAGTCTCCGTGAAATCCTCCTGTGTAATGGGTAAGCCTAATGTGTGCCTTTTGTGTGATCTTTGCACAAAACTTGGTGGGTGTTAATACATGTTTTGTTTTTTCTGGGCAAAGGAAGATCAAGCCAATAGAGCATGCTGCACACAGATTTATCTGTGAGTCTGCACATACATATTTTGCTTGTGAGAACTTTCCTTCCACAGCATTTCACTAACTGTGTCACAAACCCGTAGTAATTTATTGCTCACCTGTAAGGCGCTTTCCTTAGAAAATAAAATTCAGGTTGTAAGTTTTAAAGCTGTCTGTGGAAAAAGCTGAAGCTGCTACACCCATACGGCTTTAAAAAAAAAAAAAAAATAATCACCTCGCATTGCTTTTCTTGTGTTCTTCCTTGAGCTGTTTTGGAGTCAGTTTTGGTTGGACAGTTAGTTGTGGCTGCCCCCACATTTCCCTTCTAGTTGGAAAAAAAACCACACGTATGCCCAAGAGAGTGTTATTATTCAACCACATCGTTACCTCCACTAGCGCCTACCAGTAGAGCTAATGCTACGGCATATGCTTAGAATGCATATGCATACAAAAGCTAATTTCCCTATTTATAAAACCTTGATGACCTTTTCCAGAAAGATTATTCTTTTTTTTTTTCCCAGAACTCCTAAACATATACATTCAGAATTGCAGTGAGAATTATCTTATTATGCAGGGCTGTGTTACAGGCCTTTTACGACATGTACGGGTTTAGTTCTGAGCGTTCAGACCTCTCTGAGTTACACAGTTTGCTATGGGCAGGGTTTCCAGATCCACAGCTCTGCAAAAAATCCCCCAAAAACCTCCGTTTTTAGGAGCTATAAATATCTATGTGGAACTTTAAAAAATATGGAATTTGATATTTTATATAAGGCTGGCTTTTTTTCCCCAGTCACTGCTAGTTTGAGTAAAGCGATATGTTCCACAGGATGAATCAGGGTAAACTCACACTTTCTCTTCAGAGATTTCTTGCCACACTTGTGAAAAACCAACCTGGTCTTGAGTATTTTCTTTGTTCCAGTCTCATTACAGGAAAACTAAAGACAGCCCCATGGAGTAAACTAATCTAATGAATGGAAAAACCTTTTTCATGTCTTTTGTAATCAAACTACAAAAGTTTCAGCTTCACACCACATCCTGTAAAAATGAGAGAGAAAGAATTTTGGACAATTTTAAGAGAAGCTGGACATTTGTTTTAGATGCTAGGAATACCCAGAGATACTGAAAACTTTTGCAGGGATCATGATTCATGTTTTGGAGTCTAAATCAGAATCTTAAAATCCCAGAAACAAAAATATATAAATATATAATTCATTTACCCCATGCTTGCCTACTGCAGAATTTCTGTAGCTTCCTCGGGAGCATTTTATGTTGTATTTTTGGTTTGTTACAGCAAAGATGGTCCTATGAGCACAGAGGTGTATTCCTCCAGGTGTCATCACAGCAGAGCCCGCTTGGCAGCACTGTCAGGACTAAAGAGGGTCCAGGAAACAGGCCAAGGATGGGCAATTTCTGCCAGAAAAAGTGGAGTGACAATAGGAAAGGGTGAAGCCAGGGAAAAGAGTCTGTGAGGAAGACCCAAAGACCTGAGCATCATCTTCCCTTCTACCTGGGTCTGCATGGTGAGGGTGCAGGTACCTTCTAGCGGGGGGGGGCCAGAGACTGGAAAAGAAAGGTGGTAACACTTAGGAAAGCATGGATAATACTCAATATTAACCTGAAATGGCAGGAGGCTTTCTCACTGTGCCCAGAATGTACAAAATGTTATGTGAAATGGTTGCTATTCCAATTATTCTCTGCCAATATGGGAATGTGCTTTCTTTTTCAAAGATACTGTGCTCAATTAGCTTGCTTAATACTAGGGAGAACCAAGGCTGTTTGGGACTCCTGAAAGTCACTTCTGTGTAGATGGATAACTTGAAGCTGAAAAAAAAGAGGACTTCAAAACACAGCAGACGATGTAATCTATTCTTACTGTGTAATGAAGATACAGGGTGAGGTGGTTCTTGCCTTTATTTGTCCCTCTAAAAATTGGGTGATTGGCATAAGCTTTTTGTCTAGACTTCCTCCATAGCTTTAGATAAGGCAGTCGTGCCAGGAGGGACACTCATCCCATGTCAGAATAGGTATCCCAGTTAAGTGAGAGCATTTACCTTCTGGAAGCACTTTTCCCTGTCCACTGACTCCATCAGGAACTAGACAGTTGCTTACAATCATGTCTGACTTTTAGATAGCCAACAATAACTGAAAGGAAGTCTACCTAAGCAGTGTGTACCTGCATGTTCACACCTTTTACTGCTGCAGTTCAAATGACAGAGGTAATAAAATATATCCACCTCCTCTGTCTGCGTAACAGTATCCTTTCTATTACCCAAGGTGTGTCCATAACACTGAGATACACACTAAGCAGTGCCCAGGTACGCCTAGCTGGGGTGCACTGCTCAGTTTTCAGCACATGCAGTGAGAGGCATGTCACACGCTGGCATCTTACTTTGCTTGCATCCCACTTTGACAGTCACAGCGCTGCCTTCTGACATGTCTTCCTCATCACTGACAGGTTTGCCACAGACATCAAAGGATTAAGCTTCTCTTCTTATTTTGAAAAGCTTCTGTTCTGCTTTCCTCTCTCACAGATGGAGTACTGAAACAATCATTAAAATAAATACTATCAATATTCAATCTGTCACGAGAAGTAAAATACATGTATGGGTGGATATAAGCTATTCAGTGATGCAAGATCAGTTCTTCAGCTGCTGCCTTCTTCCCATGCATTGGAGGCGCACAGCCTAGATGTGAGCTTAGGAGACTGATTTAAACCAGACATGGCCAGTTCTGGTGTATTACTGAAGCTGGGGAGGTCTAGATTACGTTAGAAATTAGGAGAAATTTCTTCTCAGAAGGAGTGGTTAGGCACTGGAACAGTTTGCCCAGGGAGGTAGTGGAGTCACCGTCCCTCGAGGAGTTCAAGGAAAGGTTGGATGAGGTACTTAGGGACATGGTTTAGTGAGTAATAGGGGGGCGTGGGGATGGTTGTACTAGATGATCTTGGAGGTTTTTTCCAACCTTTATGATTCTATGAAGTTCTCTGTATTTTTAGTCTCCTCTTGTTGCTTTGCAAATTCATTGGAAGTGGACAGGTTCTGTACTGCATCAGCAATTCACGGAAGCCGAGGCAGAAAATGCTGCCTATATTGGAATCTTTTTTTTTTTCTGTCAGTTACTTTGGCTCCGTGCTCTTTCCTATGACATTTTAGTGGCTTTATCAAAACAATGTAAAGTTTTCAGCTATTTAATAGGCAATAAATATATAGGGAGCAGAGATGTTGCGATAACAAGCATATAACTTGCATCACTTAGAATGATTTTGATCCACTGTGTCAATATTTAAAAACCATTTCTGCATTTGCCAGTATTTTCCTGGTCTATAAAGTAAACATGTCAAGGTTCTCATGTTTTAAGTTCACTTAATCTGCATGCATAAAATAATTTTGAAGAGACCTGTAAGTAAATTTCATCCAGGAATTTCATGTTTCGGGATTGCTTTTGCTGATGCACACCAATGCAAGCACGTTACCATGAATAATTTATTTTTATTTATTTTAATTTTCAGAAACAGAGAGGATTCAGATGACTTGCATGAGAATCCAGGCATTAATAAGGATTATGTGATCATGGTTTTTGAAAAATAAGAAGATATTTTCTGGCTACATATGCAGAGTTATGTTCCTTAAGAAAACCAAGAATGAAGTAATTTTTATCTCTGATGGATGAAACTCATTGGAATGGAAACTAACATCTATGAAGAAGAACAGGGTTCACCTTATCTAACATCTGCCAAGCACCTGGGGACTCCAAAGGAAGCAAAGTATGAAGAATACCAAAGAAATATAGAAAAACAGGGAAGTCCATCTGAACTGCAGAATCTTATACTGGAACCAGAGTTGAGTTTGCTGTCTGCATCATCCTTATTAGACCACAGTCAGACATCCTTGCAGGCTGGCACTGCTGCGGGATGTGCCAGTGCCACCAATCAGTCTGGGACAAAGCACCTCTGTGAAGAATTACTCTGTTCTGCAAGGCAAAAGCCGCAGGAAGATGCTTTAAAGCTTCCCTTGCACACAGAATGGCCAGTCCTTACGGGGAAAAACTCAGACAAGAAACCAGAAAGGAGTCATGAGATCAGAGTCATAAAACACAAACCAAGTGCTATTGCATTTTCTGATTTCGAATTTTTACCCCATCAAGCTCATACCAAACTCCATATTTGTGAGGCAGGAGAGGCAGATTTTTCATCTGAAGAGGAAGAAGCAGAAGGTAGGGATGGTGATGATGTGTTTACAGAACTGCCATTGTATGAGGCTTTTTTCAATGGTCTCCATAGAAGGAATGTTTCTCAAAGAAAGCAAGCTAAACACCAACTTCCTAACTATCAACACATCTGTCATTTAGAAGGCTGTGATGATCATTCTGAAAAGGAACGGAGGGACCATGACAAGGAAAAAAAACACATGGAGCTGGAGGTAATTCAAGCTACTCTTTTGTTCCAAGTGTATTTTATTAAGTGTATTTAAGCTTGGTCGCAGGAGGACAAATTGTTGGATGGTGATGATTAATGTGAATTACATAATTAACCAGAACTAAAATATACTAAACTTTTAAAATATAATGCTAAGGTTTCAAATTAGGCAAATCTATTACTTCAGGTTGGCCACACTTCCATTATTCCAAACTTCAAACTCCTGTTTTCTGTTTTCTCTTTCTTTTAAAAAAGGGAACATTGGCTCAGTTTCCCCTGCTCCTACAAGACCGTCCATCATGCCACACAGAGCGTATGTTCCTTGAGTCTGTGGACTGTTCCAAAGGGATAGAGCCCAGTGTTGCACTTGAGAACAGAGTATATTTCTTCATGGTGAATAACAGCCTTTTTTTAGTGTAGTGACACTGCAGCAATGGATGGCCTAACCCACAGCACCGTTTCTGCTAAATAACAGTGTTTTCTGTATTCTTTTTTCATTAAAATAATATGGAGGACAGGTTACAATCTGGTCTATAATATAATAAAATAGACTTTTTTGTATCTGTACTGGAACACATCATGATGCTCTATAGACCAATTTCCAAAATGAAAAAATAAGAAGTTACAGGACAACATGAAAAATACTCTGTAATAAGAGTCATCAAACTATAACCTTTCCAGAAAAAAAAAAGGGGGGTTGAGTAAATAAGCTGTATTTTTTGGAACTGGAGGAACAGAAGCTTTCCAAGTACGTTCTCACTAGTCTGGAGACTAAGCAAAGCTTTCCCCCCATTCCCAGCTGGTGGCAAACCAAGTGCCTGGAGCTAAACATGGTTATCATTGAAGAAGTTCAGCTCTAGTACAAAAATATGAAGTGACTCCAATAATGGGCAAAAACAAACCCTTAAAATTCCAACGTTCCTGACCTTACATCAAATTAATCTTAGACTGCAGGTCAGGCATACCTTTGCTTCCTCTCTCTTCTCCTACTCCATCTTTTAAAAGTAATTTTTCCATGTAAAACTGCTCTATGCCTTGAAAACCAGGGTAGAGCCATAGTCATCTACCCACTGTGCCTTCTGTTTCTCTACCTGCAGTTCTCCTTTTACTTCTAGTACTAACAACACAGAGCTGATTCTTTGATTTCTTATTAACTGAAAGAAAGAATTTGGACTATAATGTCCATATTAACATCAAAATTATGGTATACAATGCTCAATTACTTCTCTCCTTTAGTACTAATCTAGCTCAAATTTGGGCGGACTAATTCTGCCCTGTACTGAGTGGGAGTTTTGTGCTGTATTTCCAGCTGTATCCCAACTTTCCTGCGAAAACCCATCAGCTCACAGAGAAATAAGTCAGATTTTTACCAAATTTTCTCAGCAGCTAATATTAGAAAAACAAAGGCCCAAAGATGGTTCCAAAACAGTGCACCTTTTGCAGCACTACCCACCCTGAAAGATTCTTGTGACACATGGTTTATTAAATAATCACATTGTCCCTCTACCCTAAGCCAAGGCTTGCTTCCTCATTTACTCAGAAACATTCCCATTAATACAAGTATATATCAAAATGCATGCGCAACATCCCCTGGATTCTGTTTACTGAAGGTCATTCCCATAGATAAAAGGGAAAGGCCAGGGGCTGTTGTCATTTAGTTTACTTTATGTCTATGCTGTAAAACAAACTCAAGGATGCAGCTTGTAGTGCAAAATAATGGATTATAAATTGCCAGACAAGCATGTGAAATTACCTAGTAAATCTCAGAGAATGTGTCAAAACATTTCAAAAACTGAACAGATGCAATGATGCAGTCCTGGGGTTTGGTGGTTTGTGGGGTTTTTTTTTTCTATGTAAATAAGTATGTATCATTCTAGGAAAGCCTCCAAGAATTAGAAAAAAATAAAATGTTATCTCGTCTCTGGAATTTTAGCAGCAGCCATGCATTGCTATTCAGTCAAAAAAACTTCCCCCATGACTCTGGTTCAAGCAAACATATGTCATTGTCAAGCTACTTCTTTACATTATTTAGAAATGGGGCTGTGGAAAAATGACTTTCTAGTGGAAAGAAATTAACTAAATACAGACAGAATGGCATTAAAACACTGTCAAAAGGAACCATTACCACTAAGCCTTAGATTTAAAAATACCATAACAAACAGATCACCACGGCTGTACAGATGCAGGCTATCACACATAGCACCCAGGTCCTGGCTAAATCCTTGCTATTAAACTTCCCATTGAAATAGGGGAAAAGATTTGCCCCACAGGGACATTTCTATGTACCTCTTACAGGCTGTGAATCCCCTGTTTTATGTACAGAACAGAGGAAAGGCTGCCACCTTCTCCGGGCTGGAGAGTGTCAGAATCGGCTCTTCAATAGTCTAATGATCACATTTAAGTGATAATTGTTGAGCTTCTTGTTTCATTCCAATTAATCATCAGAGGCAAATCTCCATGTACAGTAAACAAGTAGAGGGAAGATGGAAAAAATACAACTGGTGTATGCTGCCAACTCTGTTACAAGCGGAAGAAACTTTGTGGAAAACAATTCTTACAATGGTGCCTATCAAAAAAAAAGATTGCTTTTTTTCCATAGGCACACAGCATCAGTCTGCTCTGAGTGGAACAAGAAAAATGGCACGTCTGTCCAGTTTATGAATTCAGTATGATCCCTATGTTTCCACCCTTAGACCGGTCCCATCTGTATTTCCAGTGCTTTCTCATAAATTAAAAATAACATTTATTTCAACTGGGGAAGCAAATTTTGAAGATTTAATAACAGGTCTATATACATGTCTGAAATATTAGAATTACAGAATCATAGAACTGTTGAGGTTGTAAAAGACCTTTAAGATCATCAAGTCCAACTGCTAACCTGGCACTGCCAAGCCCACCACTAAACCATGTCCCTCAGCACCCCATCTGTACAATTTTAAACACCTCCAGGGATGGCCACTGAATCACTTCCCTGGGCAGCCCCTTCCAGTGCTTGACAACCCTTTTGTTCATGTTATTTCTCATTTTGTGGTGGTGGTCTAGGTAACATCATCACTAAGACAGCACTTCCTTAAACACATCCTTGAGTTTCTGTACCTTCACTGTCAATTTGATTTCTCTGCCCACCTTCCTTGCAAAACTCCCCCCTATCTTGAATGGCTTTTTTTTTTTTTACATCACTCACGCCCTTCTAATATAATTTACCATTGTTTTGTTCTGTTCTGTCCAGAGGTTCTCTCAGCAACTCTAAAGTGGTATCTTGAGCCATTCTTCTTGTTTGTTTTACTTCAAGTCTTCCTTTTAAGCTACATAATCTCTTTGTGCATGCAGCCAGTTTGGGATGCAGTGGCAATAAACGATTCAGTATAGTTTATGACGAACAACATTTTTCTAGATTTCCATTTCTTCAAGCCATACTGAGAAGGGCCCAGCTGATAACCATATTTAAGCAGAACTACTTTGCAACTGCCTATCAGCAATTTTATCCTTTCCTAGCCTGAAAACAACATGTGTTACTTTCAGGAGTAGCATTGCAGTCCGGCGAAAAGTGAAGATATTTAACAGATATTAGGCAAAAAGAAGTATTATGAAATCATACCCTTGACAAAGGGAAGTGTCATGGATCTTCCCTCCTCTGAGTGACTGTATTGGTGATGTTGGCTGCTGCAGGGAGGCCAGTGTAGTCTTACCAACACAGCAGCAAACTGGAAATCCTTTCTGGGACAGTTTCAAAGCATCTTTTTGTGGACCCCCATCTTAGCTATTGTAACTGCCCAAAAGGTTTCTGTCCCAGTTGACAGGGACGTAAGGGTTTGTCTTAGGGCATCTAAGCAGATTGTCACAGCTTCCCCTATAGTACCAGAGAGACAGCTGGGCAAGCCAGCAAGTCCATGTGCTGGAAAGGAACCATTTCAGGTGGTAACTGTCAGGACGTGCTAGGCGTTCCAGCAGCCCCTCTGCAGCCTCCCAGTGCCCACTCAAGCACCATGTACTGAGCATCTCCCCACACTGGTGATTCAGGGCTCCCCAAATTACTCCTCAGGGCTGCTGCTTGATGGAACACGGTCAACTCTTTCTCAAATATATCTGGTTGATGAATTAACTGCTAGCAACTATTGCATATTACTGTAACTTCCAGGACAACCCTATAAAAGGGATGATTCTTAAAAAAACAAAAAGTCCTTCCTAATTCAGGAGGAAGCCATGAAGGGAGCCTCCATCATCCTATTTTCCCTGGCACTCTGCCATCTCTGCTGTATAAGCTGGTGAGCAGTGTGTCAGAGCATCAAATCTTCTGGCACCTGGAGACCTTTCGGGGCATTAAGGCTCACACAGATTTACATCATGCCTCTTTCAACACATCTGGGAAGATCTAAACCAAACCAGCTTGTTGGTTTAAGGCCAGATGCTGATGGTCTAAATATTTGCATTGCATGTTACCTTGTTCAGCTGGGTCAAAGAAAGAGCAAGATACCACTCCCGAGGAGCAACGGAGACAAGATGACCCAAACAGATAATTTAGGTAATTAAGGTAGTATTCACAATGAATATCCTTGTCAGGTTTTGGCCTTCAGCCTATAAACTCAACAACTTTTGGAGGAGGCTGCACAATCATGGGAGTGGCCAGCACGATGTCCGGAGCCCCAGCCTGTGCACTGCACTGGGTAATGTTAGCGAGGTAGTTGCACCATCACTTTTCACCATCAGTAAATCTTTGCTTTAAGTAAAACTGTGGCATTTTAAAGGAGATTTGTGAAAGTTCCACCGCTTTTGACATTTAAAGCTAAGCCAGCTGGACTCTGGAAATGGTTACAAAAAACAGTCCACTACTGGCAGGGAGATGGATGATCTGGCTTTCCAGTTTCTCTTTCCTTGATTATTCACTTATTTTCATTAATTTCCTTGTTCCATCCTTGTACTACTGTTAGGTAAATGTTATCCTCATTATGCAGTTGTTACGGAGCGGCAAGTTTCATAATCATTGTATAAGCTTAGACCATGAGAGTTGAGATTCAGGCTAAATAATTTCCTGAGACATAATTCAGAAGTTTCCATAGCATCCGTCCTACATTTTTACTGCTTCTGGCCTGTGTTTTCTTTCTTCTTTTCACAAACACTAGAAGTTCACCAAAGGTGCAGGACAAGATAAATAGACAAGGACACATGGGAGGTGAAAAATCCATAAAAATTTATTCAAAGCCATAGTCTTTGAAGTTCATGATGATTCCTTAAAAGATACATATTCTTCTGTGTAGCTTTAACATTTTAATCGAATAATGAATCATATCCAATGAGAAAGGAATCAGAAAGTTTTCAGTCTTTGACAACAAGTTTGCTTTATTCAAATGAGATAGAGTTCATTCAATGTAAATTATTAAAACACAGCAGCAGTCAAGCCTACAACTATGATCAGTAATTGGGCCTGCCAAAGTAAGCTTCTTACCCTTCCTTATGTTTGGATGGCTTAAATTCTGCTAAATCCTCATACCTCTTGTATTCCTGCTCAGTGCCTTGCTTAGCCACTCGAAGCACTTTTCTGAGAGGTACTCTGCTGTTTTCATTAATGAGGCACTGGAACTTAGGTGGAATTTAAGGTATCTAAAAATTGCCCTGTGATAGTTTCTTCTCCTCTGATTCAGTTGTACAAGAGCAAAAGCTAGTAAAGAACATATTAGGGTGAAGCACAAATTCCTTCTCCATTCCTCCCATACTTTGGAAGTTTGCTCTTCTCTTTACCCTATCAAATTGAAACTCCAAAACTAGAGGAGGAGAATAGTTGCAAACCTGTGGTAGCTTCTTCATGAGAAATAATACGCTTATTATGATCTCCTTCTTGCTCATCTTCTGCAGATGTCATGGGATGTCTACCCAGGTAGGAGCGCCGAGTGCTGAAATAACAATTGCCAGGTAGAGTAGGGAGTTAAGGGGAGGAAAATGGGAAATAGTTTGCCTAAGTCAGGAGCAATGCTCTGAGCTTTTTATGTTCTTACTTCCTTTGGGTGCATGAGAGCTTTGCACTTTCTGTATTTCAGTTGTATGTTCTCTAGAGCTGATAGATGGAAACAGACAGTAGAACTCTGCAAAGTTTTTAGCATTGATGGTTGGTCTGCCTGCTTGGAAAAGGAGTTGGAAAACTGCTGATTATTTTAGCAATGAGGTTTTACTGTTTGTCAATAAATAAATAACTGCAATCAGCTCTTAATAATGAAGTTGGATTCTAGTTACTAATTTAAAAGAAAGTGTCTTTCATTAATGTCACAGATTTAAAGGGCTAATGATGAACATAGGACTTTGTACAGAGTCTATTTTTCTCTAATCTCACTATTACTAACAAAGAACCATTTGCCCTTAGGATATGGCATTTTTATTGTGTCCTGCTTCTTTCTCATTGTGATTGGAGGGAGCAGTAAGCTCAAATTTGCATCTTACTTAAGAATTAGCTCCATGGCTGTTTCTACTACAAAATCATAGGAACTTTGGAAAATAACATTAAAGTCGGGAATAGCAACTTAAAGATGTGCTAAAGATCCTATCAAAGACAATTGGCACATTGGAATCATGTAGGAAAATATGGGGCTTTGTCTCTTCAGTATATTTGCATACCATTTGCATGTTTTAGTAAACATGCATGATTCATTGTTCAGTAGGAGAGGATTAAAAAAGTAAAATGCATGTGCCTTCAGAATAGATCCACTTTCTTGACATCACCAGATACCTGTCTTTCAAATCACAAAGTTGTCTTTAGCAGTCATCAGTGAATTTGGAGAAAACACATGCATTCTGGTTTTGTAAAAAATATAAACTGTTTTCAGCAATCCCAGTTTGGGTTCTGCCAAAAGCCTCCTGAAAAAAAGTTGCAGCATGAGGAGACAAAATCTGTTCTTTTTCAAAAGCAAAGTCGTTAAAGAAACCTCCACGTGCTGGGTCAACTAGAACTTAGAAAATTCAGAGGGCTTTTTTGCAGTTGACCCTTCAAGCAGTTTGAAATAATTTGTGTTGCAGAATACCATCACTCTCCAAGAAACGTATAGCATGTGGTATGTATTACCTCTATAGTGAGATTCTGAGAAAACTAAAATGCCAGAGGAAAATGATAAAATCAGATAATTAGTCAAACAGACAACTCACCTTGACTTTAAAGTCCTTCAGAAAATTTACAAAGTACATTTCAGCTTCATGCTGAATTAAGTAGTATAAAATCAGAGAAACTGAGATTAATGAGTTATTGCACGGTGTGAAACCTTCAGGCTGTTCAAGTTAATGTTTAAAACTCTGGCCCTTAAGCAGTTTTCATAACAGTTTGAAAGATCTTTAGGCTTGCAGTTGCTGAAGTGAGACTGTGTGACACTACTGTCTGACAAAGGGTTTACGTTGCCCGTCCCACATGTAGCTATCCTACTGTCTGTGCTGGCTGTGCTGTCAGCAAATACTGCACAGCCCCATCGTGTTCCCACACACACATGAAGAGTCCCATGAACAAATTTTTGGGAAGTCCTGCTTTAGCGTGTTCCCATGTATTAGTGCCTGGTTTATATTTATCTTTTACACTTCAGGAGAATAAATAGTAGATAAAATGGGTGTATTATACTAAAAGGGGAGAGTAGTCATCGTGTGTAACTTGGGCTATGATAGGCTGCTCAGGGAGGTGGTGGAGTCTCCATCTCTGGAGATATTCGAGACCCGTCTGGATGCCTCCCTGTGCAATATGAGCTAGGGAACCTGCTTTGGCAGGGGGGTTGGACCCGATGATCTCTTGAGGTCCCTTCCAACCCCTATGATTCTATGATTCTATGATTTCTTTCTTTGTTGTGCATTTGAATAGCTCAGAATCATATGGCCACCTCAGGACACAGCAATGTTACTATTGCTCTTGGCAGAAAACATAAAAAATATTATGTGTTTATGGTCACACTCAGCCCATAAAATAAAAAGGTGTATCAAGATTCTTCTTTACAAATATTTGAAAATATCTGCAACCTGTGCAATGTGAGACCATTCGAGTGTTTCACGTATCTCTACAGAAGTAGAGCAAAAGTCAACAGAAAATAAGCCCTGGCTGTGTCAAGGCTCTGATGAACTACATTCCTCTGTCAGAGCACGGGAACAGGCACCTGCCAGAATTACAGACTGGGCCTTGGGTGCAGGGGGGGCAGGGGCCGAACCAGAAGAAACATGTAGAAATCTGTTAATCTGCTTACCACTGAAATTAAGGTATTCCTTCAAAGCGCAGATGGAGATTCTGGATAACCTGTGGGATGGGTGGTAAGCAGAACAACTTGTGAGACTGGAAACTTGTGCAAAAAGTGAGGGGAAGGGGTCAGGTCACCTTTTCAAGCTTGTTTGCCTGACAGATGACAAGTCGGTATGTTTGTCAAGTCAGCAATAGAACTGCAGTGTAGGAAAAAAAAAGTACCAGAATGTTACTGTTGCCAAGTATTATTTCATAACATGGCAAAGTTCCTTCTGCAGGAGTAAGAAAAATGAGTTTTAAATTTCTTTACATGCACAGAAGTCCCACTGGGAATTTGTGGCGCTTCCTACAAAGCATTTAGGTGCTTTTGATGATTCTTCCTAGGTAACATCTGCTCCGTTAATAACATCAGATTCTAGTGCTATATACTTGGGATCCCTCTGTCTTTCTTCGTGTGAACTTCCAATAAAACAACGTTAGCTTGGTACTGTAACTGATGTATTGCCTTGATAGTACCATGCAACCACAGACTCAGGCACATTATTTGACATTTCCAGAGATCTACATTCATTGTGGTACTGCCATATCACCACCTATCATAGAATCAGTGATCTGAAACAAATTTTGAAGAACTTTAAAGCTATTTTAAGATCTAGTGACCTTTATGGAAGTTTTAGTATGAGGGATCTGAGATTTCAGTTTATGACACTCTTGAGTGGTTATTTTCTGTAGGAGAGAATGTCGTCACCCTCAAGGCTCTTTCTAACAATCACTCTAACTACTGAGCATTTTAAATTTTAATAAAAATGGAAATAGACTACTCTTACCTATCCAAGATAGTTTTGTCAAATTAAAGTCTTGGGCAGTTTTGAATTATCTCAAAGCTAAGACATTTTCAGTGCAGCAAAAAAAAACCCCAAACCCAGGCTCCTCTGAATCTGCCTGGAGCTCTCCAGAAATAAAATGGACAGGACACAGATTCTGAAATTCTCTGGCGTTTATACTTTTAATCAAATGTTTCAAAAATATCAGGTCTGGGATAGGTAATGGCAAAGACTTAACAACTTAACTGTGCTGTATATTCAGGGAAACATTGTCTGGCCTTTATCTAATCTTTGTGATTAAGTACATAGTGATATGGCTTGTAATTTATATTTTTGCAGTTAGCAGTTATTGTTCCTATTCAAACAGCATAATGGTGAAATTTCAGTAGCTATGTAATGATGATTTTGCTCTGTGGCAAAAGCCTTTGCAGGTAGTCTGGGGACTCATTTACTTATATTAAAATGTCAAAAAAAGCTGCTAAACCTGCCAAGAAACAACAAAATGTAACACTAAAACTTGTATTTCATTCTGTAACACGTACATCATACATTAAGACCAGGAGAAAAGTACACGAAGCCAGTAACTAGGAGAAAGAATGCACAGCCTGGCCCAGAGAACGGTATGAAGATAGCAGCCAGCAATAAGCTGCTTTTCATGAACAACAGGTTTGACCAAGGTCGGTGCCTGTACTGAGAGAAAGCACAGCTCCGAGTATTTGTGCAGCTAAGGACCTAGACTCTGAGAGTTCACTTCAAGCTCTACTTCTATCTGCTGCGTTATCAGAGTTTACTAAGATCTTACAAACAACTGTAGATAGAGATATAGGGGAAAAGATCACATTTGGGAGATGAAAAACAATTACACTAAAAAAGATTACCCTGAAAGACAAAAATATTCCACAGACCTTGTTTTGTTTGGTTTCTTTTTAAATAGAAGTTGGAATAGTATCATGTATCTCTCATGCGAGAGGCTATCAAAATAGCCTCCGTTTTGTGTTTGGTACAGTACAGATCACATGCTACCTTGAATTGCCTGACCCTTGCAAGGATTTAACAGTTTTAATCTTATCTTGGGGGGACACAACATGCCACTGAGGTTAAAAAAAAAACTAAAAAAAAAAAAAAAGCTAAAATAGAGAAATAGGTTTAAAAAGCCTCAGTGGGAAACTCCCAGTATTCCAAGCAAGCAGGGACAAACTCGGCTCTTTCTGAAGTTAAGGCAAAAGTGCATTTTACAGGCTCAGAAAATGCTTTTGAAAGAAAACTTTTCAGACATGACAAAGCCTGCATTTTGCATGTGAATGACAGACAGCAAGCTCTAAAATTGCCACTTCAATGTTCTTATATAAAACTTTTTAAAAGAAAAGAATTTACCATGAACACAAGCAGCAAGTAACAGCAGACTGCAATGGTAAGAATTGTTGTAAGTTGGAATGCCCACATTTACAGTTTTTATCTCAGATCACCTTCTCTTCTGCACAATGATTCCAGTTTGTACGAAGTTCTTCAGAAGACAAGTTTTCCTGCAATAAATGGAATGCAGGTATCTAAGCTAAAAAGACTAGACCTCCATGATGGGTGTCTCCCATCAAGTACTTTCTGTCTTATTCGGAAATTGTGTTCAGATGATTGTAAATACTATGGAATGGGCCACACAAGCAGCTCAGGACACTTAGCATTTAATTGAAATGAAAATTAAAATGGATGTTTAAAAGCAGTAAGTATGAGGTTGAAAACTGTACAGAGTTAAGAAGAAAAAGTTAGTTCATGGATCAAAGAAAAAATTGGCAGTATATACCCAAAAGAAATTTCTAGGTATAGCATGGCAAATAAAAGCATTCAGTTTTGCAAAGGAAGTAATTATTTTTAAATCTGGGGTTACTCCAGTTCAGAAAAATATTCCCCAAAGATTCCAAATTCTCCACAATGGTGAATGATTCCTCAGCCTGGATGTGACATGTCAGAAGCCTCCAGCAGATTGCGAGGTGGGCTACTACAGAGCTTGTACAGCTTAACTGGCAGGTAAAGGTATTTTCCCCAGAGGAAGGTTGTCAGAACTAAGCTGTCTTTGAAAAGTAATTCAAATTTGATGAATTGACAAATATAAATTAAATTTTTAAAAACCAAGCAAACCCAACAAACCAAACCTTGGATTCCAAAGAAAAACGTTATCACAATTCTAAATTTAAACATGAGGGTGATAGTGAATGGGGTTACATCTGGCTGGAGGCCAGTCACTAGTGGGGTTCCCCAGGGCTCCATTTTAGGTCCAGTTCTTTTTAACATTTTCATAAACGACCTGGACTCAAGACTAGAGGGTGTCTTAGGTAAATGTGCAGATGACACCAAATTGGGAGGAGCTATTGACTCCACATTGAGGGTGGAGGAGCCTTGCAGAGAGACCTAGACATATCAGAGAGCTGGGCAATCACCAGCATGAAGTTTAACAAGGGCAAGTGTCAGATTCTGCACCTGGGAAGGGGAAGCCCTGGCTACGCATACAGCCTGGGTGGTCAGATGCTGGAGGCCAGCTGTGCTGAGAGGGATTTGGGGGTCTTGGTCAACAGCAAGTTAAACATGAGCCAGCAGCGTGCCCAGGCAGCCAGGAGGTCCAACCATATCCTGGGGTGCAGCAAGCACAACATGGCCAGACAGTCCAGGGAGGTGATTGTCCTGCTCTGCACTGCGCTGGTGCGGCCTCACCTCGAGTGCTGTGTGCAGGTTTGGGTGCCACAGTACAAGAGGGACACAAAACTATTGGAGAGTGTCCAGAGGAGGGCAATGAGAATAGGGAAGGGTCTGGAAGCGAAGTCTTCTGAGGAGAGGCTGAAGTCCCTTGGTTTGTTCAGCTGGAGAAGAGGAGGCTGAGGGGAGACCTCATCACGGTCTGTGGCTTCCTGATGAGGGGGAGTGAAAGGGCAGGCGCTGATCTCCTCTCTTTGGCAGTCAGCGATAGAACCTGAGAGAACGACATAAAACTGTGGCAGGGGAGGTTTAGGCTGGATATTAGGAAGAGATTCCTTACTGAGAGGGTGGTCGGGCACTGGCACAGGCTCCCCAGGGGAGTGGTCACAGCACCGAGCTTGGCTGAGTTCAAGAAGCGTCTGGACGATGCCCGCAGTCCCATGCTCTGACTTCTCTGGCCCTGTGTGGAGCCAGGAGTTGGACTCGATGATACTTATGGGTCCCTTCCAACTCAGGAGATTCTCTGATTCTATATATCGAGTAGGTTGCAACTAGGCTGGTTTCTACACTGTCTACCCAGTTCTTTCCTAGCAGGGCTAAATTATTTATTGATCGGTTTATGCACATTCTCACTCTGAGTGCCCTAGCCCCTTTTCCCTTGTTTTCTATTTTAAAAAGGTGGCGGTATTGCAAGAGCACTATACAGAGGTGAGCAGCTTTGGCGAGCAAGTAGGAGAGCTCATCCTTTTTTTTAAGTTCATGAAGTAGTACATTAAAACAAGGTATTAAAATACAAACTACTGCAAGCAGCTATCTAGAAACATCTCTTCAGCCCGCAGATCCTGCAATTCTACATTAGGCTGCTTTTTGCTAGCAAGATTTTGCTTACTATTGCTCCTGTTCGGTCTCTTGCATTTCAAAATACTCTTTTAAAATCTTGTGTGAGGTATGTAACTGGACGAACCAGCTGAACCTTGAATTGGACTGGGGATTGTTTGGTTTCAGTTATTTTCCAGAGTTATACCAACAGAGCTTTTTATTTGGATTATTGTGGTTGGTGGGGTTTTGCTAAAATATTTCATATCACATAGAACTGAAATATTTGTGAATAGAAGATACCATTGCTGATAATCATACCGTAGCCGTTTTTTCTCTTTCTTAGAATTCTCTGAGTAACTCCAAACAGTCATGTTTTCCTGATCTTTTTAATAACCATTGCTTTTCTAAATATAGAAAAAGTTTACCAAATACCTGCACACAGATAAACAGAATTTTTTAATACCTCCAGTTATGGTACTTCACAAAGAGCCAGGCAAGTGCACATAACACTAAAGTACTCAAAATATAACGTATGTTAAGACTAGGAGTCAATAAAGGTCAGGCTAAACTTCAGCTTGGTAAGCAAAACCCCGGCACAGGCTGGTGCTTCAAGCTTCACCTGTCTCAGAAGATCTTGAGTGCATTTGTGTCTTGAAGATTATGCAAAACCTCTGTAGGGGTTTTACTAAGACAGAATTTTTGGAGCTCTAAGCCACATTTTGCAACCTTTGTGTTACACAAAAATCTGTATATGGTATAAGAAATATGTTTACGTGCTCTGGGGATGCAGAAACCCTTCTTTTCCTCCAAGAATGATGCCTAAGGCTACTTTATCAAAGAAACTTTTCTTCAAAATTGCGATCAAACTGATTTGTTTCACAGAATTAGTTTTATGTTTTTTCACAGAGTTATCTTTTTCCCAAGCTAGAAAGGACATGCTAAAATCTATAATCACTATTCTGTTTCAGTTTATGACTAAAAAAGCCATGAAAGAGTCTTCATAAAGTAAGATGTCCAAGGGGAGCAAAATACACAAGTCAGTATTACACTGTAATAATACAGTATTTCCACATATTCCACCATTACTAATTTTTATTTGAGCAACACAGTGCTTTAGCTGTTTACAAATGCCATTAATAGTTACAAATACCATGAATAGTTAACGTTTCTGAATGTTGTTTTGGTCACCCACATGGTATTTACGCCTGTTTCTGACCCCTGAAAGAAATATAGTTAAAATCCTGAAAATTTTAAGTAGATCACTAGCATTAGCAAATAAAAGTGTAAGACAAAACAGATACTACATAAATTAAAAAGGGATTCAGGAACACCTGCACGCACAGACAGATGACTGTCCTTGTGCGTCAGGTGATGATCTTAAATTCAGCATTTAAACTCTACCTAACTCCTTCGTTTGTACCTTTGCTGTGGGTATTCTTGACATGTGGAGGAAAAAGAGCAAGCATAAACAAGGGGAGAGTATTGTAAAGCACACCTGATTCTCTTGGCTTTTAGCACAGGCAGGTAGCAGGAACGTAGATCTCAGTTTATCAGCAAAGGTTGGTGAAAAAAGCCCCAAGAGAAACATAGTGAAGAGACTTCAAGAAGTGTCATTGTTAGAGCCTGTGGCCTGTTCAAAACTTCATGTGTGAGGCTATATGCTTCTCCAGGTTGAAAGCTTTTGCTGGTTTTATCGGGGAGGGAGGAGTGAACTCTGTTCTCTATAATTCAGGCAATTCACTTCACTTTAATCTAAAATCTAGATATTTAAATGTCTATGGTTCCAGGCCTGGTGGAGTAGGCTTGATGCTCTCATAGTTCAACTTCCTTCCCTGAGAAACAGGAGATGTGGGAGGATGGCAAGAGGGAGTGGGAGTGGAGATGGTGCACACCAGATCTTGCCTCAACACAGAGTTAAGGCATCAGCAGAATATTATCTGGATGGACCCGGGTGTTAGGAAACGTATCCAGTTTCCACTTTCTCTATAAAGCAGTCTGTCAAATGAAGCACATAAATTCCTTACACAGTCAGGGGAGAAGACTTGGTGTCTTTGAAGAGCTCCAGAGGGAGATCCCATCTGATTAAGTGCAGGCTTTTAAGAGACTTAGACAATGAAAAGAAAAATGTACCTCTACACTCATCTCTCTCACTTCCAAAAACTTAACACCAGGAGATTTATGATCAGTGTCCTTATGTCATTTTGACAAGCTTCTTACCATTGAAATGCTGCAACTCATAAGCCTTCTCAAAACTGGGGATACAAACCACTAAAACTGAACAATGTACATGTACTATAAATAACACCTGGAGCTAGTTTTAGCTAGTCACCAAGGATAATGATATTTCTGATTTCAATGGTATACTCAAACTTACTCCCACCTCCCTTTAGCTCTGGCCAATTAAAACCTTTTAAAAAATATATAATTTACTGTTTGTTTTAAACTGTATCTTTAGTTATGGGTATCTTCAGTTTACTCCCTCACTCCTAATGATTTTAATTATTTTTCCCAAAAAATGTTTTCAATTATGCACTTATCTACTGCAATTTTGCCACATAAAATAATTATTTTATGTGTCTGTTGTTAACCCACTACTCTTCCCCCTGGCTGACATTCAGGAAGGAACTAACTACATCCCTGTCCAGATTCCTGGCCACCAGGGATGGGCTTCTAAGAAAGTTCACCGAACTGATCAAGGCTCTGCAAGGAGCAACTTGGCAGGGCTGACACCTCAACAGAAACTGTTGAGAAACAAATCCCTTTCCTCTGATTAAAAAAAATATAAGAGCATGTGGAGTGACACAAATCCTATAAAATTATTAAGTGAGACCTGAACAACACATCCCCTCCCTCACAATGTATTTTTCTTCGGTTTTCTCTATCAGGGATTAATTGCCCTTCATGGTGGAAAACTGTCATTTATAACATCAAGTGTTTCTGGGTAGGAAGTGAAAATGTATTGTCCTACTGTTTCTACAGAATTCACCTAATCACCGCAAGATAATTATCTCTGAATTGTTCCAAAGTCTTTTTCTGATTTAAGATTACCACAACGACATTCTGCACTAACTAATGTATCCTGCTTTCCTACGTCCCTCCGCCTCACCCCCCAGCATTCTTGCATTATCTCCAATTTCCACCTCCCACTATTTTCTCCACACCTCCTCATGTCTCCTCTATTTCCCTTTCCCCAGAATCTCCCCAAACCTGCCCCCTGGTTATTCTGGCAAGAGACAACACATACTTTAGCTATAGGTAACTTTTCATTGCTTGGCCAGTTATCACATATAAGCTGATGGGCAGCTTCTGAGAAATTATATGGGCTGGTATCTTACACTTAACGTATAGTGGACAGTTCTTTGAGCCTCTTCTTGTCTATCCAGCTACTAATTTGGATTAAACTTCAGAGTTTGATCTTTCTGATATTTCTTCCCATCTTTCAAACTGGCTTGAAACTACCTAAAATATTCAATAGTTGTGAGGGAAATGTCACAGCAATTGAGCGACACCAAGGCAGAACAGGATGACTTTGTTCCCTTAAACATCAAGCAGGAAAATAAAAAGAATTTTTAAAATCACTTACAGTTTAATTACTTTACATATAAGTACCATTAAAATATAACAGAAGAGGCAAAAATACATTTAGCATTTTAATTAAAACTATAAATTACAGTAAGGAACACTTAGGAAAGGTCTATTATGAAAAGTAAACGAAACTAGAAGACTGGACCACCCTGAAGGAAAAATGACAAGAACTGATTTTTAAAAGCTATTTAAAAATATTGTGATTCGTGTGGTTGACAATGTAAGAGTTTAATTTATTAAGGAATAGAAATTGGGAGTTTTATTTATTACCATTTGCATTTAACCAGATGACAAATGACCGCAATTAAAATCAAGTTCCCTTGGCACCCAGAGCTGTACTGTAACACAGTTCAAATTCAGGATTCAAATCTTTGATTTTCTGTTCTACTCAGTTTCTCCTGAGTGTCGTGGTATCAAGATAGGAGGCTGATCCTCCTGGTAATTAGAAGAACTGTGATTACAGTCTGGCTTTGGCTTCCAGCATCCAGGATTTCTTTTCTTCCTCTCTCCCTTTCATGCTCCAAAATATAATAGACTTTGAAGAAAAACCTTTCATATCCCCAGAAAGATACCAAGACTGACCAAATCTGCCCACTCAGGGTCATTTTCCCGTGCCTAACCAAATAAACAAATCTGAAAACGCTTTGGAAATGCTTAATTTTAAGTATTTCTCTCTTGAGCTGTGCTGAAATCTACGAGTTTGAAGAATTTTGTCACCTGAAGACTCCTTTTGTGCTCAAATACCAGAGCCGAGCTCAGGCTGTCTCTCCACTAACCACGGTAATCAACTGTCCCAAGACAAACCACACATCAAAGACAATTGACAATTACCGTGTGCCTCTGACATCCAGTGCTGCCTAGCTTTGAGAATTTGGGTAAATTATACATTTATAACTGTCATTATCCACGAAGTTCGTATTATTCATTAAGACTATTGAAATCAATGCAATTTAATCAGGTCTGAGATTTGACGTGATTATTTTTCAGTCTCAAATGAGTCAGTGTGATTTATTCTGCTGTCAGGTATGAAGGGGGGCAGGCTGTATAGAACATTATGGATGTAATTTTCAGAAGTGTGCGTTTTACCTGTTTAGATGTGCAGTTAGCCATTTTTAAGTGCCGTGCTTGTACAGGGGCAAGTGTTGCTTTGATCGTAACTTCCCACCAGTGTGTGCCATTGCAGAAATGTTTCTGAAAGCCCGACTGCCTTTATAGTCTGCTCAAGCCTTGCCTACCTCTGCCGAGATGGGCAGGCAAGGCATCAGGAGCTGGCTCCGCACGCCCAGCTCTGCATGAAGCAGGTCTTCCTAGAGCTGAAGCGCTCTTTCCTGCTGGGGAAACGGAGGCACGGCCCGATGGAGGAGTCACTTCATGAAGGAGCAAAGCCGGCCCCGGTCGTGGCAGCTTTTATACCGAGAAAAAGCATGCGGGGGGCTGCCGGCGAAAGAGCGGGGCAGGGGGCAGCTCGGCGTCCTCCTCACGGCCCGAGCACCCCCGCGCCTCCTCACACCCGCCCCCGGGGGCGTTGAGGCCACGGCCCCAGCGGCCCTGAAGACAATGGGGACGGTCCGACCGCTCCCGTAGGACCGGCGGGAGGCGGCTCCAGTGCTCAGCCTCGCCCTCTGGAGGAACGGCTCCCCGCTGGGCGCAGCGCCGCCGCCAAGGCCGTTCTCCTCAGAGAGCCCATGAGGGCGGCCCCCGCCCAACGTCTGCCGGGTGGAGCGTGGAGGGGACAACGGGGAAGGCAGAGCCGGCTCCGAGCAGCGCCCCGGCATCTCCCAGCTGCCCACCCAGCCGCCGCGGAACCTCCGGCGGGGCGAGCCCCTCTTTGCCCGCTCGCAGCGGGAGCGCCCTTCCCTCCCGGGACGTTAGGGCGCGCTCTCGGGCCGCGGGTGGCGCCGCGCAGCGCTTCCCGCCAGGTGGCGCTGCCGCCCCGCGAGCCGGCGGTCTCGACCCGNGCCCTCTCCCTCCCGGCTCCGCCGTGAGCAACGTCACGACGGCGCGCGCGCGCGAGGGCGAGGGCGGGGGAGCGGGAAGAAAAGAGGAAGCTGGGGCAGCTGCGCGCGCACCTTGGGGCGCTGGCTGATGCGGGGCTCCGCCCCTCTCTTCCCCCTCCCTTCCCCCGCGCGCGGGCTGCTGGAAAGGGCGGGCTCGGGCTGCAGGGCCTTGGGCGCGCGCGGGAGGCCGTGCCGCGGCCATTGTTGTGGGGGGGACAGGAAGCCGCGCAGCAGGGCCCGCGCCCTGGTAGCCGCCCCGCCGCCCCCTCTTCAGAGAGGCACGTCGTCTTTCAGGGAGCCGCTGCCAGGGCTGCTCTTCCTCTTCCCAAGCGGCCGGACGGCAGCGCTGCTCCGAGCATGGCGGCTGGGCTGGGGGGGCGGAGGAAAGCAGGCAGTTCGCCGGCTGCCTCGCAGCCGCAAGTGCCACATGGCCGAGGGAGCCCCCGCTGCGGCTTAAAGGGACGCATTTGCTTCAATATGTGCCCTAACTCCTCCCTTGGCCGGGAAAGGGGGCCCTGGCGGCCCTTCCTTTCAGCCCCGGTCGGCGGGACGTGCTGGGTGTTTCCCTCCCAGGACCTGGGCTGGGCCGCGCCGCGCCATACGCGGTGCCAGAACGGGCCTGGTCTTGGGCCGCCACGGCCTCGGTGAGGGGGTTGGTGTGCCGTGCCCGTCGGCGCAAGGGTGTGGAGACAACGCAGCCCAGCTTCTAATTTTTTTGTATTTTTTTTCCTTTTGGTGAAATAAAAGCTTTCAGAAGCGAAGGATGTGGAAAGGAGGGGGGTTTTTTTGTTTTTATTGGGTTTTTTTTAAGTGTGCTACAGCTAAATTTGTTGGAGGAATCTGGGTGAAATTTGGTGCCCTGGAGGTCATAATGTTAATAAACTGTCTTTTTAGACTAAAGTGGAGAAAAACCTTTCTTTGTTCTTTGTCTGCTGTCTGATTCTTAGAGGAAAAAGGTTTTGTGGTCCCTTTTACTGGATGATTTTGCTGTTCTGTGTCCAAAATCACAGGGAGGTTCTCTGCTGCTGTGAGAGCAGCTGTTTCAAAATCAGGTTTCTCTTAACTCCCAATATGATGTTACGAGTGTGCCTGTCATAAATTAAAGCACATGCTACCTTTAATTTGGGGTGGTTATACCCAGGCATTTCAGGATCTGTAGGTCTGTGTTACATGGGAACAACCTTAGGACTCCTGTGGAATTATATTGGTATAATAGGGGGAGACTTGGCCCAGGCTCTTAGACGTGTTTTACACAAACTTTTCCTTAAATGCTTTTTGTTTAGTTTAACAGATAAGCATAACTTGGCATGAAGCTCAGTAATGTGGAATAAGATGTTTTCATAATTGCATTTATTTTAAAAAAGATGTTTTTATAGAAGTTTTAAGAATGGTGTTCACAATATGAGCTACATAACTCTTGCTACATTTGTTGCTCTGAAAATGGCAATGGAGTAAGTGGGTTTTGTAAAATACATTTAAATTGATCAAAAAATACAGCAAATTCATAGGGTATCACTTACTCTTGCGTGATACTAAAGCCTAGTTGTTAAACCTGGATACTTAGATGTCAAACTTGCAGTGAAGATCTGGGAAGTGTGCCTAATTACTTTTCTGGGCCTGGGATTGATGCCCTCTCTTTATTGTTAGCTTGATGAATATCAGCTCAGGATATGATTTAGAAAGGTTTACATTATTTCAATTATCTGCTGTTCTCTTGTTATCTCATAATTCATGTCCCATCCTTTTCACTATCACCACTTATTTTTAGTCACCAAAATGTCTTCCACTCTGCCAAGCTTTCCCTTCTCTGTCCTTGAGTACTCTTTAAATGCAGAAGCCTTTCATTCTTTGCTTTCTCCATTAATTTCTGATTTCTGTTTAGAAGTGGGTTGCTAATGTTTAACATTTCTTCTCAGTAGATTTCAGGAATCCTTGGGCAGGGAACAGTATCCCATTTGACAGAACTCCATGAATGCTTGTATACCTTGGAAAGACTATGCCTTTTATCCTGTGCAGTGGGGCTAGGGGTTTTGGGTTTTTGGGGTGGGTTTTTTTGGGGGTGGGGGGTTGGTAGTTTGTTATAATGGCATTGCGGTCATTTTACCAGTTTCATATTTATCAGTAGCATTTTTCTGAGTTACACTTTCCTGGTGTAACGCAGGCACCAAAGCACAGGGTTGGAAAAAGGGGAATAGCTGAAGTTGCATAAAACATGGAGACAATTTATGATTGTTTCCTTGGAAATTATTTAATGGTATAAATTTTAAAAACTAAAATAACTGAAAACTAGGTATGGGAAAACATTGGAATTTTGGAACTCCCCCTACCCCTCTCTTCCTGGGCACAACTTCATTCCCAATTTCTCTACCTCCTCCACCCCAGCAGCAAATGGGGCAGGGAATGGGAGTTTGTGTCAGTTCATCACACATCTCTGCCGCTCCGTCCTCCTCATGGGGAGGAGTCCTCACACTCTTCACTGCTCCAGCATGGGGTCCCTCCACGGGGAGGACTGTCCTCCAGCACCTTCTCCAATGTGAGTCCTTCCCACAGGCTGCAGTTCTTCATGAGCTTCTGCAGTGTGGGTCCCTTCCACGGGGTGCAGGCTTCCATGACCAGAGTCCCCCCAGCGATAAGCAACAAGCAGCACAGATACCCTTCTGTGAACAGGCGCAGGGTAATTAGGTTTTCCCAGGTAGTCATCGTCAGGCTCGCTGTATTTTGGAGTTAGTAATTCTTGGTGAAGAAGTTAATTGTGTCTTAGTACCTATGTGTGTAAACTGCTTTGATATTCATGGTCACTAGTTCTGATGTGCAGATACAGCAACCACTATTGCAGATAGTGCCAAACTGTATGCAAATGGACGCTGTCACGAATTTGACTACTGCTTAGAGCAGGTGTCTGGGATCCAAGAAGCACCTCACAAGGTGGAGGAAGCAGTAGAATAGATAAATTACGAGCTGGCATCCTCTCTGAAGCAGCTGAAGATGGGATAACCCAAGAGGATAATTCATGTGCTGAAATAGGAGCAGATGTCAATTAAGACAGCTTGTCTGGCCATTTGGGTGCCAGTTCTGTAGCATGTGTCAGCAGTGCAGGCTTGTTAGACAGCAGGTCTGTGAAATTTCGGTGTTGCTTGACATCATAATTTGTTAGAAGGTGGAGAATTGCTGTAGGCATTGTGAACTGGGGAAATAAAAAGAGGGTTTTTTTTAAATCATTGGTGCAAACCCAAATTACAATTTAATGTTAAAACCAGCTACATGCCATTTTGAGTTGTTTTTTAAATGAGAAGTCCAGTAAGAAACTAGTTGCCTTTATTAGAAACAAAACAAACCCACAACAGAGTTCTGATACTAGGCTCCCTGGGACAGCGAGCTACTGTACTTTGAAACTTCTGCAGTAGTCTGCAGTTGTCTCCCAAAGCATTTTGCCCCACACCTTTTCTTCAGCTAACTTTCTTTTTCCTTTCTTTTCTCCCCCCAATCTCTCTTCCTTCTCCTGTGTGAAGTGCTGTGCTGATACAGCTTACGGCCTTCAGGACCAGAGTCACAGAACATTAGGGGCTGGAAGGGACCTTGAAAGATCATCTAGTTCAACCCCCTTGCCAGAGCAGGGTCCCCTAGACCAAATCTCACATGAACCTGTTCAGGCAGGTTTTGAATGTCTCCAGGGAAAGAGACTCCACAGCCTCTCTGGGCAGCCTGTCCCAGTGCTCTGTAACCCTCACAGTGAAAAAGTTTCTCCTTGTATTCACATGGAACTTCCTGTGCTCCTGCTTGCACCTGTCGCCCCTCTCCAGCCTGTCTGAGTGTTGCTGAATGGCAGCACAGCCCTCTGGTGTGCCAGCCACCACTCCCAGTTTTGTGTCGTCAGCAAACTTGCTGCCTCCACACTCTATTCCCTCATCCAGGGCATCAGTGAATATACGGAACAGCACAGGTCCCAGTACCAACCTCTGAGGGACTCCACTAGATACAGGCCTCCAGCCAGACTCTGTCCCATTGATCAAAACACGCTGGCTTCTTCCCTTCAACCAGCTCCCACCCACCTCACTACTCGACCTTCCAGACCACACTTCCTCGGTTTAGCCATGAGGATGCTGTGGAGACGGTGTCAGATGCGTTACTCAGGTCAAGGTAGACCACATCTACTGCCCTACCATCATCTATCCACCTGGTTATATCCTTGTAAAAGGCTATTAGATTAGTCAAACATGACTTCCCCTTGGTAAAACCATGTTGACTGCTCCTAACAACCCTCTTATCCTTGATGTGCCTAGAGACAGCACCAAAGATAAGTCTTTCCATCACCTTTCCAGGGATGGAAGTGAGGCTGACCGGTCTGTAGTTACCCAGGTCTTCCTTCGTGCTGTTTTTGAAGACTGGAGTAACATTTGCTTTCCTCTAGTCCTCAGGCACTTCTCCCATTTCCCAGGATTTAACAAAGTTGATGGATAGTGGCCTAGCAATGACTTCCACCAGCTCCCTCAGCACCCTCAGGTGCATCCCGTCAGGACCCATGGATTTATGGATGTCCAGACAGCTTAATGCTGCAACCGTGACCCAATCCTCATCAACTGAGGCAGACCCCTAATTTCTCCTGACTTCCTCTGGGACTTCAGCCATCTGGGACTCCTGCAGACAATCTCCAGCAGCATAGACAGAGGCAAAGAAGGCTTTCAGTAACTCCACCTTCTTAATATTCTCAGTCACCAGGGCACCCACCTCATTCAAATGATTGCCTACATTGCCTCTAGTGTTAGTTTTGTCTCCAGTGTATTTGAAGAAGCCCTTTCTGTTGTCCCTGACCTCCCTTGCCAGGTTGAATTCCAAAGAGGTCTTAGCTTTCCTTAGCTGATTTTCTTTTCCAGAAATCAGCTCAGGTTTCTTCATCTGGGAAGTATTTCTGTAAACTAATGTTTGGAGGGATGTCTGGTACCAGGGCTCCAGTCCTGCCTAGCTTAGAGCAATTATCCTTAAGAATTGATTCAGAAACCCCTGAAAGAGACACAGAACTTACAGATTTTATTTTCTTTTATATGGTGGACATTATCACTAAGCAAAATCAATGTGTTGATTGAAAATTGAAGGCCAGATTTCCCAATTCAGTGTCTGGGAGAATAAATGCTGTTATAAAAAGTTATCGAATCTATTTCTGAGCTGGTGTGAGTTTGCTTTTAAAAGGTCAAATAGTCAAATACAAGAAATAAGGGTTGAGTTACATTATTTTCTCATGGTATGACCTCTGTGGGTTCCATTGTTTCCCATATTGTAAACATTTTCATAATGAAGAGTCCAAGTGCGTGTTCTGATTGTTCTTTGTCTGGAAGTTAGCATTTCCACAGATCCACGTGTGTATTTTGATTGCTTTATGTCTGGGAGTTACCATTTCCACAAATCTTTGCATATTGTACTCTGTACATCCTCAGAGAGGTTGCTGATGGTTTACTAAAGTGCAAACATGTATGTTCTAGAAATGCATGGTTAAGCTTAGTGAGAGATGATGGAGTGAGTTATGTGGCAGCACTGTAAGGGGAAATGGAGAAAAGCCAGGAGCAACCTTACAAGTCTTTAAAAATTAGTTTCCTTTGCTCTAGAGCACCAAGCATTGAGAAGGTTTTATCAGAGTCATGCAGTTGCAGCGTGTGTCACTTCTGAAAACCTGTTTGAAGAAATCATGAGCTTGGGGCAGCACGTACTCAGGCAGGAAAGCAAAAAGGAGAAGGCAGCTGGGCAGGAAGGAAAAATAAAACTCCGGTAACAGATGTGTTAAAGTGCAATGTCATATGTCTGGGGGAAAAGCCTTCATCCTGGAAAAGGCATTTCTTTTAAAAATGATTAAATTAACACTCCCTTCGTATTAGTCTTTCTGTACCTCTTCATAGGGAAAATCCTGACATCCTAATAGCCCCTCTTAAGTGAAAGTGTCCATGTGTTTGGGACCAGATGGACCCAATTGCTCCAAATTTTATGCAACATCCATGAAGAGCTTTCTTTTTCCCAACAACCTACCTATGTGACTTAAGAGACTGAAGAGACTTTCCTTGAGCATTTCAGATGGACAGTGGTACAGTCCTTAGAATGACTGCTACCTGCAAAGTTTACTTGGCCTGCTTTCCAGGATGAAGGTGACACAAGTTAGTTGTTCATCCAAAAGCTGTGTAAATATTGAAACAGCACTATAGTGGGATATGAGGGAAAGTTCCCCTTGAAATATTTTCTCTTCAGTGTAGAAGGCACACATATATCTATTTTGAGAATAAAAGAATCCTTTGTATTCTAAATACTTTCTTTCCAGAAGGGTTTTGTCTAAGGAACCAATCTGACTTTTTTTTCCTCAGCCCATGTAGGCAAAGCCATCAGTGTCCGAGACCTTTTACACAGAGTGTCTTTGAGAATGGAAGGGCTCCATCAGTGCAGCAAAAGCAAAATATGGTATTTGCTCTCTGAAATACTTCCACAAAATCATTCTTTGTGGATCTATCCTGTACATCAGAGAGAATTTTATCTAAATCGATTTATTATTAGGGAGGAGGGTTAAACAGCGTTAGTATCTCTTTATTTGGAGCTTAGTAATTTCTCTCTCTGAGTTGTACAGTACTTTAATTATCAGAACAATTGGTCCTATTGAGAGTTTCTGAAGTGAAAGCCACAAGTTATCAGATAATTTTAGAGTTGTGTAATTTTCTCATAACCCTTCACTTGGAAGCCTTTCTGCTTCCAGTATAGGATGAGGTCTGGCAGTGAGGTTAACCCTGACCTCTGAATGTTCTATATGGACTTGTTCATTGCTGCCACATTCTTTCAGTTTAAATTTAGATTTGCTGGCAGCTATTATGCCTATTGCAATAAGCTTCATGGGCAAAACATGGAAACAAATATGCCTTTTATCACAGATGTTTTTGCTGAATAAGATTAGTGAAGAACACTTGAAAGCTAAAAAACAGGGTATAGAAACCTTTGCTCCAAAAGGCACAAATAGTTGAATGTCTGGAATGTATTTACTTCTCAATCTAATGAAAGAACAAGTAATTGTTTAAGGAGATGGACCATAATCTTGTGCCCTCTTTTACTTCTGTGATTTGTTATTGGTTGTAATGAAATTTCAGCTATGTGAGTGAGCAGAGGCTGGGTGTGAATGTGTACATGTAACAAGAACATGAAGCTTGCTGTTCTAAAGCTGGGGTCGCTCTATGAAGTAGCAGCCTACAACTGAATTTTATGTTGGCTGATTGCTAAACATGTCTTAGTAAATATTAAACAGTTGAGTTAGTTCTTCACATACAATAACTAGCTGACCCATAATAGCTGCACCTGTAATTGCTTTAAGTTTGAAGAAGTGCATACCACTTAATTTTATATAGAATCATAGACTAATTAAGGTTGGAGAAGACCTCTAAGTTCATCAAGTCCTACTGTCAACCCAACATCACCATTCCCATTAAACCCTGTCATGAAGTGCTATATCTGCATGTTTTTTAAACACCTTCAGTGATTGTGACACCACCACCTCTCTGGGCAGCCTGTTCAAATGCTTGACCACACTTTCAGTAAAGATTTTTTTCCTAATATGCAATCTAACCTCCACTGGCACAACTTGACCATTTCCTCTCATCCTATCACCAGTTACTTGCCAGAAGAGAGTAACACCCAATTGACTACCACCTCCTTTCAGGTAGTTGTAGAGAGTTGTAAGGTCTTCCCTCACCTTCCTTTCCTTCAGGCCAAACAGTCCCAGTTCCTCAGCTGCTTCTCATAAGACTTGTGTTCCAGGCCCTTCACCAGCTTTGCTGCCCATCTTTGGACACACTTGAGGCCTCGATGTCTATCTTGTACTGAGGGGCCTAAAGCTGAACACATTACTCAAGGTGTGGCCTCACCAGGGCTTGTACTCAGCCCTGGGAAACGATCCCTGTCCTAGTCCTGCTGGCCACAATATTTCCAATACAGAAATTTAGCACCGAGGTTAATACTTCGGTTTCATTATTTTATTTTATTTCTTTTAACCTGAGTATATGGGAATTGAAAAATCCATATGGTAAAGAAGTTCACTTTCAAGGTCAATATGTCATTCTCTTCCTAATACATGACATGATCTTCATACACAAAGTTGTTCCACCTTGAAAGATTTTTTTGACGAGTGATTCACTGGTCTCACTTTCTCCTAATGCTCTTCTCTCTAGGACAGGATGAGAGGAAATGGCCTCAGATTGCACCAGGGGAGGTTTAGATTGGATAATAGGAAAAATTCTCCACCAAAAGGGTTGTCAATAACTGGAACAAGCTGCCCAGGGAAGTGGTTGAGTCACCATCCCTGGAGGTATTTAAAAGCTATGTAGATGCTTAGGGGCATGGTTCAATGGTGGACTTGGCAGTGCTAGGTTCACAGTTGAACTTCATGATCTTAAGGGCCTTTTCCAACATAAATGATTCTATGATTCTTTATTCTGAGGTAACATACAAAAAGTGTTCCTGTGATGCTCTTTGGTCTCAAAGCTTTTCAGGCTCTTCAAAAGGTAACATCACTTCAAAAGTCATGCATCGGTGAATGACTGTGGCTCCAACAAAGAAAAGAGACCTTGAGAGTATATGGCAAGGAGTTTTCTCCCTATTTTTCTCTTTTTGTGAAACAATGAATAAAGCAGACCATGATTCTTAGATTAATTTAGAGTAAGACTTTTTCTTCCTCCTGAAGTGCAGGACACAAAAGCTTCCTTCCAAAGATGCTCTGACCCTACTGCCTTTGCAGTTGCTATGGGCAGGACACATGGATACTTTTGCTCTTCTGAGCACTCTGATAGTGTCCAACCTAGTTACTAGGGCTGAACACTGGGGAACTGTGTTGCTTGTGAATGGATTAGGCAGAATTTATTCACTGGTTAGAAGTCCTACTGTGCAGGCTGTATATTTCTGAATGTAAGTAGCATCATGTTGTTGCTGTTCAGCAGGAATTTCAGGCAACCTTTGAAATACATAGCCAATCAGCATTTGTTCCAAACGATGCTTTTGTGCCAAATTTCCAATTAGTGAATGGCATTTGTTAACTAGGCCCATTTGGCTTTATCTTGAAGGATAATGAAATCCCATCTTTTTCCTCATCCCCTAAATAGGCACAATATAGGGTCTTACTGAACTAAAAGAGATGGAACTGAATGGAGAAAGCTAAGAGAATCACAGTTTAGGAAAACTGTATGACTTGCATTTTAAAGGAATGACTGTGGTTTGAGTTCTGTTGCAGTAAAACAAAAAATGTGTAAAAATAAGGGGAGTTGACTGATACCAATGTATTGCAGAGTGTTGGTGAATGCTGGAAGTATTGTTCTGATAGGTAAACACTTGCAGAGATAAAGGCAAAGCGTCCCTTCCAATGCACGGAGCTGTATTTTTTTACTGTAACACTGTTATATGTGCATTATTACATGTATTTGAAGTGTCTTCATCAGAAACATTTGGCAGCCTTTCTTAAAGTCACCATGAATTTTAATCTTTGCATTTTTATAGAAAATGCTAAATTGGAGTCACTCTCCTCCAGCTCTCTGAAATACTCTTGTCTGTCATGGAACTGAAAAATGGGCTTTACTGAACTCAAAAATCCAAACTTCTAATGTAACAAATAATGTTTGTGACCTGGCATGTACAATTTTTGGAATCAAACACATTTTACACATTTCCATTACATGATTGTGCCTCAGAATTGTTTACCGCCCAACATAAGGAAAGCACATTCTTGAGTCTCCTTTTCCTTAACTTACAGTTTAACTGTGTTGAGGAATAGAACCTTCCTGTAAGACTTTGACAGACTTTCTACATTTGTTGTTGCTGGAGTATGAGTTGGGTTACGTTTTCTTCCATCTTGTTGGGTTTTTTGAGTGCTCTTTAGTATTGGAAAGATCAGTAGGTGAGAAAGTGTAACTAAAGGAAAATGTACAACCTCTGCTTTGTCTGGAATAGTGTTGTATGGACATTTACGAGCATGCAGATTTCCTGTGTAAGATCATTTCAGAAAGGATTCCACATGAGGAATGTCTCTCAATACTCTTTTTTTTTTTTTGGAACATCCTATATTTCCTATGCTTTATTTTTAAATGTTTGGGAAGATGATGGGAAGTAACCAAAGAATGTTTAAGTAATTTTAATACAGAGTTCAAATGCAGAAGAAATACTCAAAGGTTATAAAAAAATTGGGAGATTCCAAATAAAGATTTGGAAATCTAAAGATGGCTTATTTTCAGCATTTTAAAAGAATCCCTACAAAGATAATACTAGCCCTTCTGAAGGTAACGTGGCTGTTGGTAATATGGGACCAGATGTCTGATGATCTGGGGCCTTAGTTACTGTGGTGAAGATGAGCAATTTCATTAGTAATAATATATGTCAGTGTAATACTGGAGTGAGCCTCCTGGATTGTATTTGTAAAGCCGCCTTCTGCGATTGTAAGCAAATTACAATAATCTCTCTGTCCCACTTGCAAAACACTCGTAAGGAAACAAATCACCAGAAAGATTTGTCAGGTTCGAATAATAACAATATTCGTCTAGCTCCCTTTGGTATCGTGGAGTGCTTGTATGGTGCTCTTAGGATTTGGGCAGAATGGCAATCTAGTATTACAGTGTGTATGCTCAGTCTGTTGGAACTGTTTGCTAGGAAATGATCCTCTGTGCAAAAATATGTATTGCTTGTGGAAGTAAGAAAGATGAAAGAACCGAAGTAGCTCCAGAACAGAGACTAACCTGGGAAGCGGCAGCTGCTGGTGATGACAGGGAGGTCAGTGTGACTGTGTTTTTCTTGTGGATCTTTAGAAGTGGTTTGAATGAGGAAAACAGGACATAATATAGCAGCATGCACAGGGATAGCCATGGAAGGATGCTTAAGGGGAGTCATGGTACAGGACTTGGAGGAAACTAAGGAACAAGAAAACTTTTTAGCAGTTGCGCTACAACAAATTAAAGGTTTTCATCATGCAGTGAGGCAGTTTAGATAAAAGGGGGAAATGCACTCATGAAAATAGAAAATATTTTAAACCAATACAGTGTTTTGGCCAGACAGACAGATTCTCCTAATGGATGGGCAGAAGAAAGCTGCAAGATTTGATGAAGTCTGGAATAAGGGTAAGGAATATTCAGTGCACATGATGACCTTGAATGTCCTGATCCTGTTTGACAGCGAGCAGTCACTGGAGAGTTATTAAAATAGAAATGGCTTAAGGAGAAGACATTAAAGTTATTTTGGTTTTGGTCTTAATTGTGCTGAGCTTGGGCTGGCAATGGTTCATCCAAGATGAAGTGTTAGAAAGCCATTCAGATATGCAGAGATAGAGTGTGATCATTTGGGTATAAAGGGCAGCCATGAATATTTGTCATCAGGGTTGGAGTGATAATTGAACCTTTCTAAATGGAGAAAGTTACCCAAGGACAGGGAAGGGGCTGGACAGCTTCTTTTTTCCTTGAGGGCTAGCCAGAAAAATTAGAGTCTTCAAATCATAAAAGGTTTGAATGTTTTAAGACTTAATGTATGTTTGATTTCTTTTAGACTCAGACAGGAAAAGGATCTGAATGGTCAGACTCAATGTCATGCCTTATGAAGAAGCTGGAACAGTTGAACTTGGATATTGAAGAAGCTCTGAGTGCTGGCTCTTCACCCTCCAATACTCCTTCTACCAAAAGGCATGAGCAACTGGTAAGAATTTGTGGGTCGTATGATATGTTTTCTAATGTTTAGCTATCAGATGCTCATCAAGACATGGTTTTCAGATCTGGTTGCGTTTCTGGATAGGCTGAGGAACTCATGTTCAAAGGGGAATGAAGTCAGTTACAGTTTTTACTTAATAATAACAAAATCTCATAGGCTGCTTAGAGACCCACAGAAATGCCACGGGACAAAACTTTTGAGTTTTCTGCCAGTGTGCCTTAAAATCATTAAATACCTTTTATGAGGGGAATTTCAATCCAGATGGTGGCATTTGGTAGGTTTTCAGGATAGAATATTGTTCAAGTTCCAGCACTTGCCAGTTTACACTTGTTATATTTATTTAAAGACATAACAGCAAGAGAGACATTATAGATCTTCAGTAAAAGTTGAATTAATATTTTTGTTTCTTTATCTGAATATTTGTTTTAGAGCTACATTCCTCTAGTTAAGAATATTTTGTGATTGCAGGTGTCATCAGTTGATGACATGCGGTTTCCCACGCTTTTACTTTGAGGGCAAATGGCATTAAGGAGCAATGATAAGAGTTTTAGTAATTTTTGAATAAGCAAGTTTTTTTATAGAAGCAAGTAACTGGAGAGTGGACAGTGTGAGAAGTAGAAGTGTTTGTTCTCTGCTTTAAGCTATGATTAAAGTCAGTTCTTAAGATAGATTTTGAAGCTCTGAATGTTGGTGCTGGCTTGAAATTCCCGAAAGGTGAGCTTGTTTGAGTGCTTTTGTCATAGCTTCTTTTCCAATGATGCTTCGCCTGTAAAAGTAAATTCTGCAAGCAAATGTCTTGTCCCTCAAGGTGGGAAGTTCAGGATGTTACATCTCAGTGTTGCACTTTTCGGTATGTGTTTTCATATTCTGCAGAGTGCTAGTAACTGTGGCCATGACTGTTTCTCATTTCTTTCTTACTGTACATGTCAGCAAGCCAGAACCAGGTCTGTCCAGCTGAATTATTTTCATCATTAGCTTGTCTGTTAATGGGCAGTGTTCTGTCCTCCTGCTCAACGTCTTCTGTCAGAATGCAGTGGCAGCGTAGTCTGCTTTTCTGACTGGAAGTGAAATCCAAGGCATTAGATTTTAAGCACTTCCCGTTGTGAGGCAGTCTAGTTTTGGTGACCAGTGATCCAAACACCTGTGATTTTATAGCTGTTCCTATTCTACTAAGGCAAAGCCCATGCTTTGGTCAGGTATCCTTCTTTTTCCATAATTTCTCAAACATTATAGAACACTGGACTTTAATCACCGAAGCATTCAATGAAGTGTGTGTAGCATGTAGACAGCAGAAAACCAAATCCAAATGGTGTTTTCAGATACCCTTTCATACAACACAACGACATCAAAAGTGGTTGCACAGTGAATGCTAACACCAGCATCCCAGATGCTTGCATTTCTCTTACTGAAGCCCAGTGGCAGGACATCTTCTGAGTATAGAGGACAGAGCTTTGGGCACAGCCTTCTTCCTGGGACATAATCCCCCACCAAAAGTCTCTACTAGTGATACAGAGCTGGTCATGGTCAATATGCAGATAAAACCTACCTCCAAGCCAGTCTCACTGTTCTTGGCACACTTGTTTCCCTTACCAATAGTTGCATTTGTTTGGATAAGTGCAGAAATATTGCAAGGATGTTTCTAACATCAGTGCCAAAATTGCCATTTTCCTCAATGTGATATTTGAGCAGTTAGGCTCCTCTTTATCAGATCACATATTCTTCCCCTTCTGAAGCAGGAGAGCTTGCTTCATTTTAATTGTCTACGGAGAGGCTGACATCATGTGAATCAGCTGGATTTTTATTGTGGCCTTACTTGGCAGACTGGAAATTTCCTCTAAACCTTCAAGAGTCAATTTCAGTGCAGGAGCCGAGAGGTCATGTAACACAATGGTCTTCCAGGTGAGTCCAGAGGACAGAAAGAGACAGGGACAATTGGTTAGGTAACTGATGATAGGACACCCTTTGCTGTCTCCTGCAAAGGTATTTGTAGTAAACCATTTCTGAACAAGGGCATCACCTGCCCTAATTTAAAAATTTAAGAATAATTTGCCCTAAAACAGGTTGGCCTGAGTCTCCCCATGTAGTCAAAGGTGCAAGATACGTTGTCCTAAATCTCCCAATGAATTTACTGTGAAGGAACAGATTTTTAAAATCTCAGAATGACAGTTGCAGCAGAAAAAATGAACAAATTCTTGTTTTCATACAAGTTGCATAAGTAATTTATCTTCTATCGATTCATCACATTTGGTCCATATTTCTTATTTTAGCTTGTAATTTGCACTGCACATATCAGATGTTTTATTCTTGTAATTCACAGTGAAATTCGAATAGGAAGATCTATCTCAGACATATGTTTACTAGTAACTGTAAATTTGGCTTCTATAAAATAATGAACCACTTATGTGTTCTTCATACGTTTTTACCCAGTTGCAATTATATAAGCTGGGAACTGATGCAAGTAATAATGATTTAAAAGGATTTGGGGTGAAGTGCTCACAGATGCAAGGCAAACTTGGAGATCCAAGGTCTCAGAAGTAGGCGACTACTGTATGAGTGGCAACATGTTCAGTGGAGTTGGTCTCTTGAGGGTATGGGTAGTTTTTAACAGATGACAGAGTATTTTGTGCAGCAGGTACTGTGCCTCGGGTATACGTTCCGGAATTTAATCACTGGGTCGAGGAAAAGGGACTTTTTCCTCTGTTGATGGAAGTAACCTTTTGATTATTAGTAGAATATTAGATTATTAGAAGTAACTCTCTTGATTATGATCCTTCACATTTTCCTATTGTGAAGAAACGTGTTATTAATTATACTCCATTGGACAGTAAATTTGTAGGAAGAAATCTAAATATTTGCTAGTTAATGAAAATGGTATGGGACATGTTGAGTGAGAGTAATGGGGTGATCTTGTAGTATTTTGGTAAATAAGGTATTTTCCAAAACTCAGGGTCAGTCTTCTGTGTAAACAGCAAGTTATTGTTGTTTTGGTTTTTTTGTAATTGGAAAGTAGTCTTGAGCAGTAGCAGTGGCTGGATGACTCCATATCTGGTCCAAAAAAGGCAAAAGAAAGAATTAATTGACATCAAATTATTTTCTCTCACCAATGCTATACATACGTGCTGCAAGTACAAAAAGCTGGGCGTTTGGGAACATACTAGCGACCAAACTGCTAGCATTGGAAACCTGCAATTAATAGGACTGCCTCTAAAAGGAGCTCCTCCTGTACCCTTCCTACAAAAAAAGTGCCTCTTAGCAATGTAGAAGGAGGTACTTTGTAAATGAGATAGCAGAGATAAAATGGTCTTGATGTAAACAGTGTGTTTCACTGTTTAATGTATCTGCTTCGTTGCCATTTGATGTCTAGTGCTCAGTTTCAGTACAGAAAAAACAGCAGATCTGAAGATCACGTTTTTAGGGTTTAGTCCTTTATCAACCCTGGATAGTGACACCAAAATCCTGTTTGATTATAATTACCTTGTCTCCTGTTAGAAATAGGACTTTCATTGCACAAAAGTTTGTCTAACTTACACATTCTTTTAGTTCTTTTGCAATAGTGTATTATCTTCAAATTTTTTAGGAGGTCACATACTGATTCTTCTGTCAACTTTCCAAAGCCTTCTCCTTTTATAGCACTAAAAATATACTAACTGGGAACTAGGCAGTTTCTGCTAAAGACCAGTGGCAAATCTGTCCCCTTGTGAAAGGGTCCAGCCAGAAAATGGGCTGATTTTGATTCATTGAATCCACAGGTTTGGGACTTCCCTGCAGTGCGCCCATGATCCTGGCTTTGATTGTTTCCAGCTTGGATCCTGCTGGATTGCAGCACGGCACGTGCCTTGCTCACACACTTCAATATAATTTTCAGGCAGTCCTGGATCTCTTCCTGGCATTGCAGTCAATGTGGCCAGGTGCATGTGGGCCCAGAGTTAGGAGACGTGTCTTCCAAAACATGGTGTGGGAGTGGAGCAATCCAGTGAAATCTCCCCAGGTTTGGGGAACAAGGAAAACGGGATTTGAAAAGTTCAGTGCCTGTGATTTGGAAATGGGAATTTGCTGGGTCTTTGTTCAACTATGAAATAAAGTGAAAAGATGGTTTCAAAGAATTTTAATAAAACCATTTCTGTTTCTAAGGTAGAGGTGATAAATTTCCTTGATATTTAGGAAGGTGCACTACTATTTACTAGTTCTCTAGTTCTGTGTACTAGCTTTTAAGGAAACCACGTAATGCCTAGATTCTTGGCAAAATGTTAAAAAGATGGAGCAGGTAGTTTTAAGAAACAAGGTTGAAGCCAAATGTTTACCTTACATCAGAGAAAAAAGACTTAAAAAAGATAAAATTCCAATGTCTTTTCGTTCACATTTAAAATATTTATGACTTGCCTTTATTTACAGGGTTTTTAAAATTCTCTTACAGTGCCCTGTTCAAGTGGAAACAGGCTTTTATGGAGATCGTCGAGGAAAGGGATCTCAGAAAAACAGAAGAGCAGACTACCAGGATCTAGACTGTTTACCTTACCCAGGGTCAACTGGAGCACGACCTAAGACAGATGTAAGTAGCTACAGCATATTCACAACATTCTCTGACTCTCAGGTTCAGTAACCTCAAAATTTACTATTTATGATTACAATTCACCATGTGTTACTTCAAAGTAATTTGTTCTACAAATATCACCCTGAGTTGGGTTTGCAATAGAAGGACATATAAAAGTTAAGTCAGTCTTCAGTGAGACCCCAGGGCTGTGGGTTTCATACAATCTGATTTTAGATAACTCTAGTGAAGATTTCTGCATCTGAACAAGTCACTTGGACTGCCTTTATACCCAGCAAAAAGAAGTAGGCATTTCTAGAGAGTAACTTCTCTCACCTGGAAGCTGGGTGTCATAGATCCCAGGCACCAGATCAACTACTGCTTTCTTCATTGCTTATTTTAGAATTGGTCTCTTAGGATTTTTATTTGGCTGTTGGTTAGGCCCAGTCCAGGGGGGACTCTACCCTGCATTCTCTGTAAGGAGAGGCATTCCGATCCGGAGATTTAGTGAAGCCCTATTTCTAACCCATAACAGCACTATTTGGGGATTTTTACAGGGTGATTCTGTAGTCTGCAATCTAAGTCAGTTAAAATCTGTCAGAGGTTTTTCTCAAAAGGCTTTGATTCTCTTCTTCAGTAACTATATGTAAGCTATTTTAGGATGAGTGTCTGGATTCTGAAATCCAGATGGTTTTGCCTCTTGTTTTTGAATTGAGTGCCAGTAGTGTCCGTGATCATCACACAACATAAAAATGCCTGCACTGGATTGGATCAAAGGTACTTTTAGTCCAGTAGCCTGTGTTGGCAGTGGCCAACATGGGATGTTCAGGAAAGAAGTGTAAGAACAGGGTAAGGAGACAGAAGGCCATCCCAGACTCCTTGGGAGGTATTGATTGTGCAGGCGCATTGAAGCCAGACACTGTATACCAGTTTTGTAACTAATTGCCCCCAAGGGTCTGGGTATTTTGTCACTAGTCACATCTTTTGTATTCATTTGTATTCATTTGTTCTCTGAATATTCAAAGCATCTTGCAGCAATGAATTCCAAAGTTTAATTGTGGAGTATATGAATTAACACTTATTTCTTGTTCCTAGTTTGCTAGCTGTAATTTGGCTGTAATTCTTGTGCTATGAAAAGTTGAATCTTAGGACTCTTACAGGAAGTAGTGATTACCTGAGACTGGGGTCTTCTTTTCCGTGCGTCTGACTGAATTTATTGGTATTGAATTTTATCTGTTCGCTTATCTTATGCTCATTCATGAAGTCCTTTTGCAGCAACTGAGAGTCAGTTTTTGTAGTTATTAACATCTGTAATTAAAATCATCTCCATTTTCGAGATCATTTATGAATGCATTGAACATATATCTGTGAGACTGTCAAGGAATATCTATCCACTGTTATCCGTCCGCTGTAAAAGAAAGCAACCAATTATTACTAACCTTTTTTTTTTTGGCCTTTATTTAGCAACAAAAACACATTTTCATTTCTTGATGTCTTTTTTATTTTTCCTCCTTGACAGCATAGTTTGAGTCTGATAGATAACTTCATCAGAAGCTTTCTGAAATAGAAGTTTGTTATATCAGCCAAATCACCCATACCTGGATGATCACTCAAACAACTTGTCTAGATTACTGAGGCATAGCCTCCAAAATGTTTCCCCGTTAGCCTGCATCACAGTTTATCCTGTCTGCTAATTTTCTGCCATGTGTATCAGCCTTACTCACATCTCTTCCTCAAATAGCTTTGGAGAGGCATTTTCAAACATTGGCATCCCGTATGCCACCCTCCCTTTCTGCAATCCCAAAGCCAGTAGATTTTAGCAAAAACTACATGCTAAGTCAGTGGCTCAGCAGTTCTTTATCCTGGTGAGGTGCTTCTATGCAATTTTGATTAAAATAAAATCTGTTAAAGGTATCTTTAGAACTGTCATACTGCACATCTCCCAAGGAATGATATACATGCTACCATACAAATTCTGTATTTCATTAAATGAGCCTACTCCTGTGCACTGAAATGTAAATTTGAAGGTGGGCTTCACTTGCCTGCTAATTGAAAACATTATTGTCTTCCTACCAGCTATTTCCCTTCCTTAGAAAATAAGTTTTCTGTTTTCCATTTCTGCAAAAATGCAAATATTTGTTCCGATTTGTCACATGTTCTACTTGGAATAGATAGTAGAATTCACTAAAAAGTCAGATATTTTCCAACTTTATTTGTATTTTACCTTGGCCAAATGTTCAAGCATGTACGAGTATTGTTGCTTAACCGCTTTCCCACTGGTACTATGTAAATATTTTTGAAGTGATGTTGCAGTAATGCTGTTGTTTGGCTAGCAGTGCATAGGAGAAACGACAGAAAAAGCTTTTTTCTTTTCTTTTTTCTCTTCTTTTCTTTTCTTTTTCTTTTCTTTTCTTTTCTTTTCTTTTCTTTTCTTTTCTTTTCTTTTCTTTTCTTTTCTTTTCTTTTCTTTTCTTTTCTTTTCTTTTCTTTTCTTTTCTTTTCTTTTCTTTTCTTTTCTTTTCTTTTCTTTTCTTTTCTTTTCTTTTCTTTTCTTTTCTTTTCTTTTCTTTTCTTTTCTTTTCTTTTCTTTTCTTTTCTTTTCTTTTCTTTTCTTTTCTTTTCTTTTCTTTTCTTTTCTTTTCTTTTCTTTTCTTTTCTTTTCTTTTCTTTTCTTTTCTTTTCTTTTCTTTTCTTTTCTTTTCTTTTCTTTTCTTTTCTTTTCTTTTCTTTTCTTTTCTTTTCTTTTCTTTTCTTTTCTTTTCTTTTCTTTTCTTTTCTTTTCTTTTCTTTTCTTTTCTTTTCTTTTCTTTTCTTTTCTTTTCTTTTCTTTTCTTTTCTTTTCTTTTCTTTTCTTTTCTTTTCTTTTCTTTTCTTTTCTTTTCTTTTCTTTTCTTTTCTTTTCTTTTCTTTTCTTTTCTTTTCTTTTCTTTTCTTTTCTTTTCTTTTCTTTTCTTTTCTTTTCTTTTCTTTTCTTTTCTTTTCTTTTCTTTTCTTTTCTTTTCTTTTCTTTTCTTTTCTTTTCTTTTCTTTTCTTTTCTTTTCTTTTTTTTTCTTTTCTTTTCTTTTCTTTTTTTTTTTCTGGTCCATGTTTCTCTTTTTGTTGAAATTCAGGACATAGCTGGTACAATAAATAAATAGCAGTTCTGCGAATCTTCATCAGCACAGCGCAGGTACTGTCTCAACCATTTGTAATGCTGTAGTAACACCAGTGTAATGCAGAAAGTACTATGGTTGCTTAGGGCACCATCTGGTTTAGAAACCTATTAAAAATCTTTAGAAATTACTGGGCTACTTTTTTAATCAACCAGTGGTTTAAATTAGGGATAAATGTTGAAACTGGGTGTTTGCAAATTTCATTCAGGGGAGCGTTTCATTTACCTTCCTTCAAAGCGCTGCTTTTGGCATATGTTCTGTATTTCGGGCAGATACGAGTAATGCTGTGCTGGCTCCAGGCACGCAGTCTGCGTGAGCATGTCACGACCCTCCAATACCCAAATTTTTACTGCTTATTCCTTAAGCATGTATTTTAAAAATGCCAGAGTTACTTCTTCTGCAGCTTTACTGATGGACTCCAGTGACAGAAAGGTCTGATTCCTTCTGTGTCACACCCAGGTTGAATCCGTTTGACTCCCATGATCCAAGCAGTAAAACGCACAGAGACAAATCAGAGATTAATCAGACCCACTGTATTCTGATGAGCTAATTTTTCTTCTCTTCCATTTCAGGAGGTCAGAAGGAGCTTATCTGTCTCCACTCCTGAGGAGCTCATATACCCAGGCATTTAGAGAACCAAATACGCCATAACTTACTGAGATGAGCAAATACAACAGAGAAATACTGTTAGAAATAGCAGGAATGCTGTAATTCAGCAATAATATGCAGAGAATTATGTGGGACACAGCTGTTTTCTCAGTACAAGTAGTGATGTTAGCAGAACACTTTCATGGACACCAACTAGGCTGTCATCTTAAAAGGTGCAATTAAGGTTTCTTTAGAAAACTTGTGTCACAGTAGGTATTCTGTTTCTATGGCTATAAAAATTACTCACACTTGTTGCAGCACGTTGATAGAGTAATAAGGAAAATCATGTTTTTACGGCAGTGATGTGTCATGTCATGTCTCCATCCTTCTCCCAAAAAAGTTCCTTCACTGTGAGAAACACTACTTGTGAGGCACTAAAGGAGATATGTACCCAAGGTGGTGGCGAAGTTAGGTGCCTGAGAGACAAATAGCAAAGTTCCACCTGATCGGCGTTGGCATTTCTGCCTCTCTGTCTACGTCCTAGAGATTTCATTAATGGAGGGGAAAAAACCAAACCACTTCTACAGCAAAATCCACTTCACCCTGAAGTAGTCATATGAACGCAGGTTGCCTGTTTGAAGTGTCCTGTGCCCCCTCAAGAGGTGATGTTGGTTGGTTATTTGAAGAAGTAACTGGCTGAAGCCTAGGTGCTTAGAAGTGGGGGAGCTAAATCCCTCCTACAGCATGTAAGTTATGCTCTGGCCTTTGCTGGAAAGTGCCTGCCTCTCCATGCACTGACCAGAGGAAACTCTGGATGGTCTGACGTAGGAGTCTGATACCAGGTCGTTTGAAAACCCTCTAGGTCTTGCAAATAACACGATATCCGATGCAGTGTGCACTCTGTGCATCAGTAAGGAAACACAACTTCATATACTGTTAGCAAGGTGGGCTTCTGTCCTTATCTGTGGTAAGTCTGCTTCTATGCTTTCTTTTTAAGTACAGCTGATGAGCACACTTTGGATTTCTCGTGCTTTAGTTCCACAAACAGCTTGATTACTTTAAACCAGGAAGGCTAAAATCAACCATTTTATAAGGTTTTGGTTTGTTTTAATCTGGATTCTCAGTCTGATTCACTGCTCAGCCACATGAGTGTGTAGGCTGGTGCAAGAGAGGGTCAGAACTGCTGGAGATGAGAAAGAGTTAATTGCTTCTTTCAGGATCAGTACCAGCATCTGACAGCTTAAACTGTTCGAAAACTACAGTTCATCTGTGCTAAGCCTCTTGATTCAGAAAATGGGAAGCAAGGTACGGCCTTGTAACCCACATGATGGAGAGGTGTTTGTGGTTCTTTTAAGCAGATAAATTACTGTTTCTGAGAAATGCTAGTCGATGTTTAAACAGTGTCTCAGAGTTTAGATCAGATGCTCTGGAGATACCCAATATCTTCTGACATTGTGTAGAAATAAAAACCTAATAATTCAATAATCTATGAGTATAGTAGTGATTATCTCCCTGTAGGCACTGGGATGCCTGCCTGACCCTCTCACATTGTTTGAGGTCAGAGAAATTCAAAAGTAAAGACAGACAACAGAAAATCAGAATCACCGTGTTTCTCGTGAAACACTTGTTCATTATTGCTGCCCCTGGACCAGTAGGGATCAGAGATTATTCCATTAGTGAGTATATGTGACAAGTCTTTTGTCAGATAGCTGCCAACATCCAGTACAGAAGGAAATGATGATGTGGCAACTCACAACAGTTTGTATTTCTACTAAGCACTCTTTTGGAAACTGAGGATCTTAAAGTATTTACAAACCTTGGGCTGATCCTTCATTGCTCCATGAACTATGTAAGCACAGTCTTTATTTTACTGCTTGATGTGGTCATGAAGTTACTGGTTCACAGTACAGTTTACAGCAGTAGCAGCAGCCATGTCCATTATATAGTAGGGCATGTCTCCCTAGGTGAAAATGAGGCAGATTAGTCTTTACTCTGACCTTGCCCCTCAGTGACAAAGCTGATAGTAAAGCCCTGAGAGGATTTGTGCAATCTCAGGGCAAAGATTTCTTAAGATTTCTTACCTCTGAGAGCCCATCCTGTTGCCAGTCCACTTTGTCTGAAAGGAAAACTAGCAGATTAAAATCTCATGTAATACATCTTCTAAATGGTCTTAAATTCTGGGTTGAAATTCTTAGTCTGCCCATCTCTGCAAATCAGTGAAATTCAGTGAAAGTAGGAGCAGGCTTTATGAATCAAGAAGATGTAAGCATACCAAAAGAGTTAACACCAAACCCATCTCACTAAGCAGATCAAGAATCTGAGTAGCGTTTGCAGGATTGTTGCCAAGAACTGTCTCAGGGGTTCAGTTCTGGTGGTGGCATAAGGAGGCCCTGAATTAGAAAAGGTTGGTGAATAGTACAAAATTATCATGTTTGTTAGAACTGGCTAATAACAAACTCTCTCATTATACATTCTTGCCAGTTTTTACATTTAAAATTACCAAAATGGAAGAGGTCACAGGGCCAGTAGGTAGGCTACTGCCTTTCCATTTTTGAAATGGCATCTTGAGCTGGGTCCCGTTTAACAATGCCTAGAGATTTTAAACCGGGTCTTGGCATTGCAGTTCTAACAAATAATAGTAAGAAACGTTGCCATATCATTCTTAAATGGGTTTTGAGGGAGGGCAGGATTGTTGCCTACTGATTTTATTGCAGCTTCTCCTTGGAATTTTCCTTTTGCATTTGTCTAATTAGAATTAAAAAGGGATGCTTTTGTTTGGCATTTACTTCTGTGGTTTTGAGCAGACCTGACTCCACTAGTGCAAGAACAAGCCAGAGAAAGAGAAGTCACCCCAAATGCACACACAACCCAAGCGCACGCTTAGAGGTCAGCTTAATTGTTCTGATTTACCTTTTAAATTTTGCTCCAAATATTTTAGTGAGGAGACTCCCAGCATCTTGCACCATAACTACTCTGCATGCAGATGGTTGGATAGCAAACCGGTTGTTTTGTTTCTTGGTGGTTGCAAGGCTGAACTCCAAATGGACTTAAAAGCCTGTGTCTTCTTGACTGATGAGGCTCTTGAGATGTTTTGTATTGGTTCCAAGGAAAGGAAATCTTTTAGATCATTCTGGTTCATTTAGGAGCAAATTGTGGCGCGTTTCAGAACTGACCTGAAAGTATTTATTGAATAGTTTGTTTGGAAAATTTCACAACATTCCATAAATAACATATTTAACATGTTTTTTTCTTAATAATTAGTTCAGTTGCATTTTTTTCTGACAAAAATATTGAAGTCAGCTGAAGATGATTACTCTAATGTAGCTATGCAGCAATTAATATTACCTTGATTTGTTACAGTTAAGCCACTCAATCTATGAAAATATTTAGTTTAATTAAGTTCTCACAAGGATTATTTGGAGGCAAATATTTTGCATTTTTTAAAATATATTATCTGTGTAAGAAAGAGCGTCTTTACCTTTATTCATAAAATGGCTTTGAGAAATAATTTAACAATAATTAGTTATTCTTGGGTGGATATGGACAAGGTAATTTACATGCTCTTTTTTCTTTTTTAAAAATAAATTATAAAGTAAAATTGAAGTTTCCAGCTCATTTTGGAGTAAAGTTCATTTGATGTAGTTCAAGAGCTGTCTGAAATCCAAATCTGTGATGTGAGGTGACTAGAACTGGTTATTTTTATTGCTTGGCATTACATGGCTATTTATGTAGTTCCAGCTGATAATTACTGTTTATGTTGTGAGAAAAGTTTTGAACAAGCAAGCATTGGGAAATCGAGGCAACTCACCTCTGCAAGGCAGCCAGCAGTCCCACCAGGAACGGCAGCAGCAGCGGAGCAGCCGGGCTTGGTGGTGATTCCACTACAACCCGTGAGCAGAGACTGACAGCGATTAACAACGATTGATACTACGTGAGCACTTTTCTGAGACAGCCCAGTTCCTGTCCCCCAATAACTGTCCCAAACAGCTCAGTGAGATTTGCCATCTAGGTCCTGCGGGCAGGCATGGATTCATTAGTATACACATCTCAATTCAGCTTACAGTCGCTACTTGACTTTTATAGGCACGTTTATCATACGTACATTGAAATATTCAGTATCCTAGAATGATATTTGTTATGTTTATTTTCAGATCTTCCAGCCAAATTCTTTTGGAGAAAGCAAAGGTACTGGTACTCTTCTGTACTGTTTTTTGTGTTAACACAATCACAGTTCCTAATAGTGCCATCTTATTAATCATGGACACTAAAATTGCTGGCTGGCATTTCAGAATGGGTACACCACCTCAGAAATGCATTGCTTTTCAAGGATGGATCGCAGTGTCTTGACTCTTTGTCAGTGGATGTGGGATGCAAGCTGTCAAAATAAGAATCTCTATAAATGAGTTAACAAGAGGTGATCAGGAACCATACCAGTAAATTGTACCATGCATATGCAAATATAGATAACCTTATTCCCTACAGTTAACTTTATACTCAATGAAGTGTAATAAGGAAACAATTTCTCTCTCTTTTTTTTCCATTTTTTTCTACCAGGAGCTGGGCTCCTGCTTTTAAATACAACACCCTGTTTATTTAATTGGGTGACAGTACAATTTTGTGCTATGCTTTGTAGCAGCCACAGGAAAGAACAAGCAATAAGGTACCACGGCTCCTGTGGGTGAGATTGGCAGGGGTGTGCTGGATTGGGCCCTGCCAGGCTGTCTGCTGTGGTTTTGCTTGTGGGATTCATTAAGTACAGTCTTCTCCAGGGAGGTGTGTGCAATCATACCGTATCTGTCTACCTGTCGGTCAGGTTTTTGCTTACCTTTTTTCTGGCCCTGTAAGTGTATTTGTTACAACAGTATAAAAGGAAAAAAAAGAGTTAGTATGTTCTGTGTGTGGAGTTTTATCTAAGTAATTTCTCTTCGAGTGTAGCTATTTTCACCATCTTGGACCCAGTTTTGGGACTTGTGTCATTCTTATTCAGGCAGGGTTCCCTTGGCTACTTCACACGTCAACGGGACAGCACACATGATTGAGCTGGAGCCTTTGACTTTTACTATAGTTGTTCACAGCAGCAGGAAAGCAGAGAGATTCAAACATTACCAGAGATGTATAGTTAAAAACATGCCCTGCCTGGACTGCACAAGAGTTTGTGCAGTGCTTTGGAGCTTGGGTAGAGTCAGACCCCTAGTCCCACTTGAGCAGTGGTGCAAAGGTCTCTCATAATACAAACCTCCAGGCTCTTTGTACTCTGGAGAGCTTGTAGGCTGCTCTCTCCTGTTTCCCACGCTAGGGAAGAAGGGACTTCCATCTGTAACAGGCCAGAGACAGACGCCAGCACAATGCGTAGGGAAAGCATTTTTTATGCAAATGAATACAGCAAATCGTGCATCCTGACTCTCTACCGGATAATCCCTCTCAAGGTACAACTTTCTGTCCTGCATCTGCTGGGAGGAGGCATCTTTGCCCAACTGCCACCCCGTTGTCCTGGGATGTACGGTGTCACACAGTACTGAAATGGGATTATGCAGCTCTTTGTGTAAGTGATGTGTGCTAAAGCTGATAGATGTGGGAAGGCTCGGGACTCTGACTTGAGCAGCTTTTTCAGACAGCTTCATGTTGTTGTTGTTTTTGTCTCTCAGGTGTACCAAGTCATTTCCTAGGACTTTTCTTACAAGTTTCTGTAATTCTTCCTTTTCTCAAAAAAAATTGGAAAAAATTGCATATTTTAGTTATCTGTGTATATATATATATGTGCATTTATATTTATGCACACATCATATGTATGTTTTTGATGGACTTTAGGTTTTTTAACCTTATCTCTGTGCACAGGTAGCTTGCTGTGTGGTTCTGACAGCCAGTTCCTTGGGCACTGTTGCCTCAGTGAACTATGTTTAGGTAACTTCTTCATAAGCCTCTACAGTGCTTCAGCTCTTTTGGAGACAGAACTTACTCCCTTATTCAGAGTGGAGCCATGCACGTGTCCCATGGGAAGCAGTGAGTATGGAGCAGTGGTATCTGACCCAGAGTCATAAAGCACATCCAGAACCAGATGGGGGGCAGGGCTTCTACACCCCGTGCCTTAGATAGAGTGGGAGAGCTTTGCTCCTCAGCAGCCTTCACCTTTGCTCTCAAGGAGCTCTGGACCAACAAAACACATAGCAAGTTTGACAAAGTAGGTTGATATTCTCCAGTGTTTCCGTTTTCCCATTAATTTTTACAGAAGTCAATTTTTCCTGTTAAGGGCAGGGGAAAGTTCAGACGTGGAAGGTTTGCTGCTCTAATGGTCTGGTGTATGTGGGGGAAAACAGACAAAGGCTTCATAAAAGAAGTTCTCTCTGATAATTTCTTGGTGTATGGAGGAAAGCACAGCTTCAGAAGAATTATGTGCAGAAGGTTTCTATGTAGCTGCCATTCAGATGGCATTTTGGTAAACTCCCAGATCTGAACACAGAGTGATGAAGAAGCAATTTTAAGATTAACTGCTACTTGTTAGATGGGGCCAAGTGTCAAGGTTCTGGCCTTCTTTAAATGGGCTTTACATGTTTCAGATATTACAATGACTAATCACTTTATACGAAACCAAAGTGCTCAGAAAATAAGCGTGCCCGAAGCTTCTGTATTGCAAAATCTCCAAATGCAGACAAGCCATGAAAGTAGAGCTTGAGAATGCTGTGGGTTAGCCAGCGAGCTGCAAAGGGAATTGAAAATTTCCAGAGGTACTTGGATGTCCTAAAACTTGATCTACCAAATCGGACTTTGCATCTAGGACTCTGAACGTGGGCTGAAACAGAGTTAGCACAGCCTCAGAGAGGAACTGGAGCAACTTATGATCTGAGAGACCTCAGGAGGACTTTTAGGCTGTTGCCCTGTTCCAAATCAGAATCGACTATTCCTAAATAGCTGAACAGGACTTGGACTTGATGATCCTTAGGGTTCCCTTCCAACTCCGGATATTTTGTGATTCTGTGGCATCCTGACAAAAGTTTTTCTAGCTTCTTTTTTAAGACTTTCACTGACCAACTACAGAACCTGTTCACATGATATGTTTCAGTGTCTTAATTACCATTAGAAAGTTTTACTAGGCTTTCTTGCTTGTTTTCATGATCAGTATGCAGTTGCAATTCTTTCCTTTCTGCCTTCCTTCCTCAGGTCAACCTAGTTCATCTAGCTTTTTGTAGGTGCTGGTGCATTCCATCTGTTGTCTTGACCTGCGCACTAAATCTTAGTTTGAGCATGTCCACATCTAGTTATGTGTCTCAGAGCTTCATGTAAAAAACAAAAAGTCAATAGCAGGATCTGGGCTCTTTGTAATGCACATCGACTGGTGAGTTGCAGCAACACTGGAGTGCGTGTATGCTGTTCTCCATCAGCTGGCCATCGGAAAATAATTTGGAACTCAGTGGAAGGCCAGCTATCAGAAAATAATTTGGAACTCAGTGGAGAATGGCACAGTGATGGCGATGGCTCATTCAGGAATAACTGAAGGGGACTTGAGATGGAAGTAGACTTGCAAATGGGATGGCCTACTTCAAAAAAAGGTACTGTACTCTGAATGTGCAGAAATCCAAGAACTGAGTAAATCCGTAACATTTTCTGTTGAAAGGTGGCCTCTTGTTCCTCAGCACAAAGGCTTCATCAAAATGTTGAAATGAAAGAATAAAAAGAGAACAGAGATTATAACCAGGCAGACAAGATATTGGGGAACCTCTCTCGTTCCTTAGGGCTCACTTTCATCTATTCCACAACCATGGTTGCAAAAGTTGCATGTTTCCTATCATTAATTCCTGCAGACTGCATGTCCATAGTCCTAGAATGTGCTAAGAAATGTGTTGTGGTTAGTTTGTGTCAGTTGGCCAAACTTGACCCATGGCTGTGGCTGATGGACAAGGGATCTCTGTGCAGATAAATACAAATCCATGGGGGCAGCAGGTGGCTGCCAGGAGATCGGCAGCCCGATGCAGTCAGTACTGCCAGCTGCCTTTACACCAGCGTGAGTGAAAAGGGAATCCTGCGCTGTTCCCATTTTCCAGCTCGAACGCCTCCCTCCCTCCCCGCAGTGCCTGCAGCGGGTGGGAAGCTGCACCGGCGGCGGGCAGGCGGCGAGAGGGCGCGGGCTGAAGTGCCCCGGGCCAGCGGGGCGGGGCGGCAAGGCCGGGCGGCAGCTGCGGGCAGCGGCACGGGTGACTCGGCAGGTGGCACTCTTCCCTCTGCACAGCGGCGCCGTGAGGGAGCGGCTCGCGTCGCGGGCGGCACCGCTCTGCTGACACACCAGGGCAGGTTGCAGCGTGAAGTCAGAAGCCTTGACCTCTTCTGATCGCTAGGTTTTGTTCGGTTGGGTTTTGTTGGGGATTTTGCTGTTGTTTTTTATGGAGTCATCCTTGATTCATGTACAAAAATAGTTTACCAAAGGTTCCTGAAATTTCAGCTCAGATACTTTGCCTGGTGAGATGTCTGCCTATAACTTTGGCTCTGTGAATGATTCCTCACTCCTTGTTCAGGCAGTGCGATCCAAACAGAACGGAGCTTTGACGTCAGGCGCGACTGCCTTGCCAGGCTGGTGGTTATCCTGGTCTGTAGGGCTGGAGCATTATGAAATGCAGGTCCTCCTGTTCCTACAGACTGCGGTCTGTGCTGCGCCCGCTCCGGCCGGTCGTCCGGCCTGTTCACAGAGGGAAATTCATGAGACCTTAGGCGACTAATTTTAACTTGAAGTCTAACGTGAATGTTCCTTGCCTTTTTAATGAACCCTTTTTATCAGGGACCCTGGTTTAGATGATTAAAGGGTGTCCTGTCCACCGCAGCCCTTGTCCTTGTGGCAATATAACAACAATTAAAAGCTTGGCAATAAATGGTTACAATGAGTTTTAATCCCAGCTCTGTACCCACAGTGAAGCCTGAAGGACTTCCTGCCAGCTTTCTTTGGGTGGTGTTTTCTGAAGGCATACCTGGAGCTTCACCAAGTCTTTGCCTTTGAGTCCTTGTTTCACAGCAGGGATTCAACCTGGGTCGGGACTCTCTGGTTCTGGGTTGACAGGAGCTTGCACAGATCTTGGCTTTGCTTAACTGAGGAAACTCCTTTTGTCATCATCTTTGCGGGAGTTTTGGATGGGAGGTAGCTCTCCGTTAATTTATTGACCTTTCTCTCCCCAGGATATTTTTTATGAAGGTCTGTCAGAAGTGCTACCTTTTCTGCTGACAACTAGCTTTTACAAACACCTCTTTCAGCGTGCTGCTTAGGACATTTAGCTTGAATAGGCTCATCATGCTCAGACGGGTGGCCTGCTCTTTTATAGGGAGAGAGACTGATGTTAGCACTGAACTGTTTAGCTGTGCATGCATCCGTGATAAGGGGTTCCCACTGCTGTGAACTGATTGGTGTCTTGTCAGCAAGAATAGCTTGTGCCTCTTGGGAAATCACAATTTTTTCCCACTCCCCATAGTCCTGGCTGGCCTACAGTGTACCTGTGGTCCCCTTCCTCTTGGCTGCAATGTGTTTCACAAACTTAGTGTCCAGCAGCCTCCTGCAGTGACATTCACTTGTACTCAGGGTGTGGGAAAGCAGTGTGTGGTGGGTTTTGCTGACTGTCTAACAGGAAGTACACTGGGACAATACTTCTCTTATGTCATTGCTCCTTTGAAAGCATGTGGCCAGTGGTCCCACTAAGTTACTGCATATGGAACAAGGTTGATCTTTAGTGGGGAGTCTTACAAAGGTAGCTGTGGAAGGACTAACTCCACCTTTTCAACAGTGGCTGTGGTGATGGAGTCCAAGGATTGTCCAGTAAGAATTAGCTTTATGTAAGTACACAGAAGAACCATTACTATGAGTATGTTTCCCCTAGCAGTAGCAACAACTGGACAGTGAAGTTAGTTGTTTGACAGCAACGATGAATACGGCGCTTATCAAACTGGGAGGGGTTTTCTTCCCCCTAAGATATGTATTACTCTAAGATATTAAAAGTTATGTTAAAAGGTCCTCCTAGCTCTGGAAAAAAATTACTGGTATCAGACATTCTCCAGCTCTGAAAACCTCAGGGTCATTATGTGGGAACAAAAATTATGTACCATATGGCATGTCTGAAATATTCAGTAATTTGAAGAAAATGTTTGTTGAAAACAAATTTTACAGCAAACCAGGCTGTAAATTTTCTATAGCTGTGAAAAATCACTGTGAAAGGAGTAAGAGGACAAAACACTGAAATGTATACCCTGCCCTGCTTCTTGGATGTAGGTTTATCAGTGAATGATTGTATTCTTTTCCTTGTACAAAAGCATTCATCAGACCTTTTCATCTATAAACTGTAATGATGATTAGCATTTTGGTGTGGGTACCTGGAAGCGTTATGTAAACACAACTGAGTTCACAGCCAGTGTTTCCCGATGGGCATTTCTGTAATAGTACATTTCATCTCCCTCTGGAAATTTTGCATGCCCTGCTTTCTGTGTGAGGAGAAAAATGGCCACATGCAAAGACATGAATAGCAATATTCGGGTTTTCAGATGCAAGAAGGGCACCTCATGTTCTTCACTATCTTCATTTTGCAGCTGGAAGGCAGAAGGGCAAAATGCAAATGATTGCCCAACATCCCACATGTGTGAAAGGATCAACTGGATCTTTTGATCTTCAGTCCTGCACCATCAGTCACAAGAGTGCCTTCCCTGCTGTGCAGAACTCTCTTTCGTACTCCCATCAACACCTGGTTTTCTCCTTCGTGCCCAGACCAGAATAGCATTCTTTGCAATATACTGTTTACTCCTTCAAATTTACTACAGTGAGGCAAGTCCTAATCCCTGCTGCCTGAGGAATTATTGTTGACAGATATCCCAGTAAAATTGGTGTAGTTGCACTTTTTAGTGACTCATCATCCCAGTAAAACGGCTGACATCCAGTAGCCTCCCAGTTGACACACTGCTCTTGCTCTGTCTGCAAAGTCAGCATATGCAAAGTGAGGACACTGGGAACTACCTTGCTCAACCAGAGCACACTGCTGAGGCTCTTTGGGGTGACAGTTCCCCTGGGTCAGCTGAAAGGCACACACTTCTGGTAGGCTTTTCAACACAGCAAATCCTGGTGCATCCTGATTTCCAGCGTGTATTGTCAGGCAGTTCTCAGGATCAGCAGTTAATCTGCCAGAACTGCCTGTTCTTTCTCTTTTTCTCTCTCTCTCTCTTTTTAAATTTTTTTAATTTTCATTCTCTGGAGAATCCAGAGAGCCTAAAAAAGAGAAAGTGGCAAGCCTAAATGAGGCTGCTGAGACCTGCACATTTGGTTGCACAGATCAGCCATCTGGTTTGCATGCTATACCTTCGCTCCTTGTTATACACTTATTATGGGAATATTTATTCTGTCAGTGACTAGCTGTTTGCTCTTAATATGCTTCCATCTGCATATAAATTTGTTAAACCACTCCCCTTAGGCATATGAAAGTTTGGCTTTCCGTTTAAGGTGGCTATAACAATGCAATTAGATTTACCATATCATGATCAGGATGTTCGGCTCCCACATCCACTGCAGGATGTGTGTGTGGAAGATGCCTGAGAAAAGCAGTTTATACTAGTCCTCAGATGTGGAAAGGGTTGAGTTTTAGAGGAACAGACTGAAGAGCTGGAATCTGTGGAGGAATTTTGGAGGTCTTAGAGGTAGCAACATGGTAAAAATAATCAAATCAGACTGGTTTGGTTTGGAAAGGACCTCAAAGATCATCTAGTCCCAACACCCCTGCCATGGGTAGAGACACCTTCCACTAGCCCAGGTTGCCCAAAGCCCCATCCAGCCTGGCCTTGAACACTGCCAGGGAGGGGGCAGCCACAGCTTCTCTGGGCAGCCTGTGCCAGGGCCTCACCACCCTCATGGTAGAGAACTTTGTCCTAATATCTAACCTAAATCTCCCATCTTTCAGTTTAAAGCATTCCCCCTTGTCCTATCACTACATGCCTATGTAAGCAGTCCCTCTCCACCTTTCCTGTAGGCCCCCTTTATGTACTGGAAGGTTGCAATGAGGTCTACCCTGAGCCTTCTCTAAGTTAAATAATCCCAACTCTCAGCCTGTTCTTATAGGAGAGGTGCTCCTCTGATCATCTTTGTGGCCCTCCTTTGGACTGGCTCTAACAGCTCCATGTCTTTCTTCTACTGGAGACCTCAGAGCTGGACACATTTCTCTAGGTGGGGTCTCGGGCAGTAGAGGGGCAAAGTTATGTTCCTGGCCCTGCTGGTCATGCTTCTTATCATGCAGCCCAGGATATGGTTGGCTTTCTGGGCTGCAAGTACATTGCTGAAGCATGTCATATTATTTCTCATCAACTAACAGCCCAAAGTCCTTCTCTTCAGGGCTGCTCTTAATCCATTCTCTGTCCAGCCTGTACTGCTGCTTTGGGTTGCCCTGACTGATATGCAGGAATTTGCTGAACTTCATGAACTTCGCATGGGCCCACCCCTCAAGCCTGCCAAGGTCCCTCTGGATGGCATCCCTTCCCTCCAGCATGTCAACTGCACCACACAGCTTGATGTTGTCAGAAAACTTGCTGAGGGTATGCTTGATCCTGCCGTCCATGTTGCTGACAAAGATGTTAAAAAGTGCCAGTCACAGCCTCCTGAGGAACACCACCTTTTTCTGATCTCCACTTGGACATCAAGCCATTGACCACAATTTTTTCTCTGAGTGAAACCATCCAGCCAATTCATTATCTCTCAGGTGGTCCATCCATCAGGTCCATGCCTCTCCAATTTAGAGATGTCAAATGCTTTGCACAAGTCCAGGTAGATGACATTGAGTTGGTCCTCCCTTATCCATCAATGCTGTAACCCTGTCATAGAAAGCCACCAAATTTGTTAGGCACAATTTGCCCTTAGTGAAGCCCTGTTGGATGTCACTGATCACCTTCTTATTTTCCATGTGCCTGAGCACAGTCTCCAGGAGGATCTGCTCCACAGTCTTGACAGGCACAGAGGTGAGACTGATCAGCCTGTAGTACCTTGGGTCTTCCTTTTTTTTCCTGTTTAAAAGTGGGGGTTATCTTTCCCCATTTCTAGTCAGTGGGAACTCCCACTTCATCTGCCAGTTCCCTCAGGACTCATGGATGCATCTCATCAGGTCTTGTGGACATGTGCACCTTCAGGTTTGGTAGATATTCTCAAACCTGATCTTCTCCTACAGTGGGTGGTTCTTCATTCTCCTAGTTCCTGTCTTTGTCTTCTTTGCCCTGGGCAGCATGACTCTTGCTGGTAAAGACTGAGGCAAAATAGTCATTGAGTACCTCAGTTTTCTCCATATCCAGCAAAATCAGGTTTTCTGTTTCCTTCTGGAAAGAGCCCATATTTTCCCTAGTCTTCCTTTTATCACTGACATACTTAGAGAAGCTTTTCTTGTTGCTCTTGATATCCCTGGACAGATTTAATTCTATCATCCTCGTCTCCCCTGTCTGTCCTTCCCACATAGCCTGTATCATTCCATCCCAACACTCCAGTCACAGGAGCCATCCCACCATGTCTCTGTGATGCCAAGATCACAGCCCTGCAGGCATGTGGATGTCTCCAGCTCCTCTTGTTTATTCCCTGTCCTGGGAGCCTTTGCACAGAGGCATTTCAGCTGGGCCTGGATGAAGCTGACTGAGTGGCTGACTGCCTGGAGTTCCTTTGTGCTGCACTTCAGGTGTTCTCCTGATGACCTGTGACCTTCTCCAGCTCTGGGCATCTATTATTGGCCCTGAGGAGAAGCCATAGATGCCTGTAAATGTAACGGCAGTGGATTAATGTTAATGACAAAATGGCCCTGTTGCATGGTGTGTGCCACATACCTGCCAGGTTTGCCTTCATGGACACTCCCAGTGGGCATTGAGGAGGGCTGTGTGAGGATAAGACGCCTCATGGTTCATCCTTCTGAGAGGGGCCTGAACAGGATCGAGTTGCACTTGAGAGTGGGAAAGACAGGTTCCGATGGCTGAATTATTTAAACTTTTGGGAATGGCTCAGTTGGAGCATAATGCCAAAGAGGAAAGAGAAAAAAAAATTAAAGATGGCTTGGGATTTGGGGGAGGAGGGATTCTCTGCTCTCTTCTGCTTTAGTTTTGTTTTCCCTGCAGAAAGTATTTCCTCACTAATTCTCTTGTGAAATTCTAACTGAATCCTAAGAGACGGCCAGATCCCCAGCAGTGTCCATTAGAGCCCTTGGCACACTGTACCCCTTTTCTTGACTAGCTGGAACTTTCAGAAATCATGTCCTTTTGAGAATTAATTAGATGCTCCTTCTCTCTGCTAATCAATATGGGTAGCATTTTGTCTACAGCAAGCTTTGTCCCAGGAGCATGGATGTTGTAAGAGCTTGCCAGAGACTGCCAGCTATCCCTGGGGAAATGACGTGTTCAGGCGTTTCTCACTTTAAGTAATTTTTAGAGTAAACACTTTGCCTTGTCTTGCATATGAGTTATGACCTTAATGACTTCTGGTCCTGAGTTTCCTTTCTCAGTGTCTCCTCTACACAGACTTCTCCTGATGATAATGCTACACAGTGTGGGAATGAACCCAGGCTGCCTTTTATTCCTATGCATTTACCTGACATTTTGCCAATGCTCTACTATGCCATGGTTTATATTGGAAATTAATGCCCTGAATCTCACACTGTGGGGCCTGAAACCCCACTCTTCATGCAGCAAGGTGTGTAGTAGACTGAAGAAGTCTCAGTTACAGGGACAGAGATAGCCAGGCAGTAGGCTCTTCAGTAATGGATGGAGGGAGTGCAAGGCACAGTGCCTTGCTGGAGGGAGCTCAGGTGAGCTACATCAGGCTTTCGCACACAATTCCAAGAGCTGTGACGAATGCAGCAACTCTGTTGATGCTTATGGTGAAGGCATGTGTTTTCTCTGTGTTGCCCACTTTATGCAAAGAACTCTTGATAAGCTTTGTCTATTGAAAGCCAAAAAGATTGTCCAGAGAATTGCAGATATAACACTCTTTTTTCTTCCCTTTTTTTTTTTTTCCCTCCCAAGAAGATGTTGATTAGAGTTGTGGCTTGTTTTTTCTGTTTGATTCATAGCTTCTGAGTGAGTATCTTGATATTATACAACATCCTGTCATTAACTGGTTCTCTGAAGGCTCCTCAGAAGTGTTTTGCAATTCACTGCTACATTATAGGCTCACTGTTGGGGCCGATGATTTAAGACATATGCTTACAACTTAAAATTACTTTATTCATAATGGGAAAGCAGGCAAAATTCTGGATATTTGAATATTTGAGAACAGTGTTGTGAACATGGTGCAAGAAGACACTGTGCAAAGGAAGGTGGTAGTTCTAGTTCTGCAGGTCTGGGGATACCTTTGTTACCACAGAGGTCAGCAGGAGTCCATCTATAGGAATGTCTTCAAAACCTCAGAGCATGGTGCTTGGGGCAAAGCTTAGCAGCACCAGAAATACCTAGGCCATTTGTTCTCAGCTTTTAGGTAATTGACACTTCACTGGAGAATATTGATAATGTTTTGTGTCTGTTTCAGCTCCTCACAAAAATCTCTCTTAGATCTGCTGTATCCCTTCTGGAGCATCTTTCTTGCTTTGTGATTGCCATCATATCCATCCTGCATCCTTTTCTATTGCCAGACCCTGGACTGAGAGTGAGGTTGCAAACCTGACTTTATCTGGCTGACACCACCAGAGCCATTGGGGTGTCTATGCCGTGCTCTCATGTGATTCTGGGGTAGGAATCCGTAACGCAGACATCTAAGTTGGCTTTGCATGGATCTGACATATCTGACAGAGCTTGTTCATTCCTTCTCCATGCTCTCAGTCACCACTGAGATCTACCTCATCCATCAGAAAACTTTCAACAAGAGTCCTTAACATTTTAACTCCATTGCAAATGATTTTATAGACACGGAGTCATATTATTCACAGTGCAAAGTAATTTGTGGAGAATGTGCTTTTTTAGAAATATAAGAAGTGATTGCAGAACAATTAGAAAGAATTTGCTGGCAGTTGGAAAAAATAGTTTGTGTGAAATTGACAGTAAAAATAATGTTTAAGTAGGCTGCCTTTTCTTTGGATACATGTACCTCAGCATAAGAATTTCATTTATAACACTTGATATAAATAGTGTGATAACACTTCACAGAGGCTCCACTTATCAGGGGAATTCCAACTTCTTACAGAGACTGAAGCACACTGGTTGTCATGCCATCCTTGTAAATATTTTATGTTGGCTTAAGACTCAAGGGCAGATGTCTATTTTTACTTTGTGTTTGTGAAGAACTATGAACCTAAAAAGCTTTTGGTATAAAACATTTAACAGCAGCAAAGTCAGTTCAAAGCTCTCTGTGGCAATAGAAATTGTGATGCAGGTTTTTTTCTTAGGTTCTTTTTTATACTATATTTAATGTTTTCTGTACTTCTCTGGTAAACATGCCTGTAATTAACAGTTGTTCCAAACAACAGCATCCGTTCAACAAAGTAGCTTGGAATATTCAGAAAGCATAGCTTACGTTTCCTCTTAAATCAGCTGCCTTGCACCAACATCTTCAGCACTGGCTTGCTTTTCTTCCTCTTTTTTTATTTTAAAAGCAGCTACAGCTTAGCATTGCCCACTTGCCAAAATAACAAGACTTGCAGATGGGCAAAGACTGATGCACATCCTATATTGTCTGGTGTCCCAGCAAGTTTTCCTGGATATCTACTGGTTTTCCAAAGAAATTATGTCAAAATTCTATTTGGGACATAAACTGGGCTTCTTAAGACTATGCCACATGCTCTTTGTTAAAATAAGATTATTTGAGTGCTGAAGTCTTCTGCTGTGCACATTCCAAGTATAATTGCTGAGGTGCCCAAGCCACACTGCCTGCTCGCACAGACCCCTCAGCTGCGTCCGTGCGTCCAGAAATGGGACAGAGAGATTCAGTCCTTCAGACACTTTAAAAAAAAATTTAGCCAGCATTAATATTTATTTTAGAATTCAGATTTCAGTAACTTAATGCTCTTCTGCATTTCCCTGGCAGAGCCTCAAAAGCCAGCCACGTTGCCAGCTCGAGTGGCCGCATCTACTTGTCGGCTTCTGCCCGGGTTAGGGCAGGGCTTGACTCGGCACTGCTTTGTGAGGCTGGCGTGTGACATCATTACTAATTAAGTTTGAATACAGAGCTATGTTTGAGAGCCAAAGGAAGTGCAGGAAGGAAGCTGAGTGTCAGTGAGTCATGTCATATGAATGCACGGCAAGCAGTTATTGATAACATACAGCCAAACCGCAGTGTTGATTTTGGAAGATTTGGCATGGGAACTAAAAGCAGCATCCTGACCTCAGTTGTGATTTGTTTGTATTTAGATTTCCAATAATGCTGTTTTGGTTTTTTAGAAGGATTGTTTCGTTTCAGATACTCTGTCTTTATTTATCTCACAGTTCTTGCGAGCGTGAGGACCCTTAGGGGCTGGAGACGTTTAATCTGTGCGAACGAGGCATCAGCATTTTTCTGAAGACTGTCTCCCATTTTCTGTGTGAAGGAGAAATGTCTCTTTAGTGGCAGGCACCCTGCCTTGTAATTTCCGCTGTGTGAGCTTGGACATCTGTGTGATTATCCTCTGGGAACACTTGCAGCTTGACACACATGCATCTAGCCTAGCTATTTTTAATCACCGCTTTTCAAGTGTCTGCAGTGAGTTTGGTGACATGAATGGGAATACTGTTTTCTGAATTTGAGTCCTTTGGTATTTGCTTTCTGTAGTCCCTCAACCCAACTAAAATCTCAGAGTATCATAAAGGTTAATCACTTCCAACTGTCCAGGAAACTTCATTATAAGGCTTGAAAGTATTACAGTGCCCACAGAATTTGAATGCAAAGCCGCATTTGAGGGTTGTAAGAAAGAGATAATTTCTGTGTTAAGTGTAGCCATACTTACGTAGGAACATAACATACAGGGAATCAAGATACTCTGTAAGCTTTTTAAAAGTTATTTTTAAATTAAAATATGATTGTATATGTGGTTTGGCTTAATTTATAGGAGAGGTGCTCTGTACCAGCAGCAGTTACCATGAGAGTGGTTCGTCTTGCTAAAGAATTATCATCATCCTACTCTCTGGGATGAAACTGATCCCAGATAAAAGTCTTTTCCTTACCCACCCCTCTCCATCACAGTTCCAAGGACTGTACCTTTGCTGCTTACCTTCCTGTGAGAAAAGCTTATGTACCACACCTCCCATTGCCCACGTGTGGAGTGACTGTAAAACAAGACCTGAGAAGTAATGATCCATTCCAGGTTTCAACTGACTCCTGTTGCCATCCGTGAAAGACACTTGAAAAACCACAGCATGTCATTTGGACTTAGGAAAAGTGTTTTAAGTGTAGCTACAGATGTTAAATTCAGGGGTGGTATAAATATCTCATTGTGTTACCTTATAATACAGTTTTATTTGAAACTGGTTATTTGCAGGTTGACAGAATAAGAGAGAAAGAAAGGCTTTAAGGGGTTCTTGTAAATGATATACTAAGGGGGGTTTTTTGACCACAGTGTAGGATCAGGTATATCTATGTCACTTCTGAGAGATGCTTGTGTACTCTTGAAGACCTCTGATGGTGAAGACCTCACAGTGTCACTGTGCAACCAACCAGTGCTTAACTATATTTTAACATTACAAAGTTTACTTTTTAAAGTATAGCCTGAAGTTTTCCTGCATGTTAAATTAATTTCTTCTTATCCTTCTCAAATGTGGAAAATAATATGTTATTTTCTTTATGGCATATATTTGAAAATTGCTGTCCTGTTTCAGTCCACTCCTTTCTAAATTAACATTCCTATTTCCACCAGATTTTCCTTGCAATTCACATTTTCTAGATCCATTATAACTTTTTGTTTCTCTCCTCTGGTCCATGCTCTTTTTGGCAGACCAGACACTGAGTGCTTCAGGTGAATGCACTTCAACAGGAATGAAGCTGAACTTCCTGGAGCTCTGTCTGATGCTGGAGGCTAGTAACTCACAGAAGTCATCCCTCCAGATTCAGCAGAGCCACTGAGCCAAATGCTTCTCAGTGTGAGAAAGGAGTGCAGCCTTGCCTCTCACATCTGCCAAAAGCTGCTGCAGAGATCATTTTCCTCGTCCATCACTCCAGTCATATTCTTCCTGTGTTCCTCAAGCCATGCCTCTGTTTTGTGCTGTATCAAATCATAGAATCATAGAATGTGTGAGGTTAGAAGGGACCTTTAGGGGCCATCTAGTCCACTGCCCCTGCAGTAAGCAGGGACATCTTCACTAGATCAGGTTGCTCAGAGCCCTTTCCAGCCTGGCCTTGAATGTCTCCAGGGATGGGGCCTCCACCACCTCTCTGGGCAAATACAAGGTCCTTATTTTCACTTGAAACTTCCTTAACAGCCTGTTCCTTTCTTACGATATTCTCTTCTTCATACACGCCCACACCTTCCATCTCTCCATTCCCAAATCAGGAATTCCTAAATTTAAGGAAGTTCCATTGTTTTTTCTCTTACTTGCAGCCTCATGCTTTAGGAGAATTCTTTGTAAGCAGCCAGGGCTCAGTGACAGTCTTCCTTTTAAAACCTTCGTACATCTCTGTTTCTGAAAAACTCAGTGGGAGTGTGGTGACTTGTGCACTGCACACAGTGGTTGTCCAACCCAGCACAGCTGTGATGATTCTTTCTTCTCTCCTGTTCACACACTGTTGTCTCACGTGTCTTCTGACAAAGAGAGCTTTTTGGAATACAGGGCCCCCTTTTATGTGTCAAATGGGAAGCACTTCACACAATAGTTTTGCCTATGCTTAATGTGATGATACTAATCACAGTACTAAATGAGCTAGAGAGATATGTCCCTATGCATATGGCTGCTGTTCCCTGTGCGAGGAGCCAAGTATTCCAGAGACGACTCTTATATCCTCATGTATTTTTTCCAATCCATAGAATTTGCTTTAATATTATTTCCACAGGAGAGCAAGGTGAGCCAAAGCCTGGTCATTACAGAGGTTTTTCCATGTAATTGAGTGGTTCAAGAAAATATTATGAAAGATTATCTTGGCAAAAGATGTAAATGCGAAGAGCAGCTGGTAATCCCATGAAGATCCTGCTCATCTATAAATTAATACACACCACTGGGGATACTGACAATTTGTCTTGGAAGTTAAATGCTTGAGAAGAGATTTTGGCACTCAATCAGCAAAAGATATGACAGTCATAAAAGCAGAACTATATTTATGACATAGTACAATGGTTAATTGTTACGGGATATATTTATATTAATATGAAATCCAGCATCTATTTCTGGGGCTTTTTTGTGTGTATGTAAAAATGGAATTACATTCCATTGGGAGAGAGAGAAAACTTCCTTTGTTATCTTATCAGAAGAACATAGCTCCTACCGTAGGAGCTCAATAAAACATTTTTGCAATTTTTCACGGTTTTCATTGAACAAATGTTTTCCTCACAGCCTTCCTCCTGCACTGCCTTAGCTTTATGGCATAATGAAAACAAGATGCAGCAAACTGTAACTGAGCTAAGATCAGAGGAGCAGTTTCGGAGGGTAATAGCTGAATACATAGCTTAACAGTTACATAACTGGAAGGCCAGGAGACATAAACGTTCCTCATTTATATATACATATAGATGTAAAGTATGATTGCTAAACATGCTATTGATGGCATGTATATGTGTGTAGATAAATAGAACAGATAATCTGACGCCCAGAAAACAAAACTTGGTTTATGTAGTTAACTTAAGTGGAGGTTTGTTGGAGGTAGCTGGTGTGAAGGAACCATAAGCAGAACTTGAGTGCATTGAGCTAAAGGTTCCAAACTTGTTTCCTCTCTGACCATCAGCAGTGACAGATGCCACCAGTGGCAAGCAATGCTCCTTCCAGGCTTCCTGAGCCACAGGACAGCTTTAAGTCCAACATTTTTTCTGGGCATTACTCCAGGGCAGGCAGAAGGAGTTCTGTTGGAAGTTGTCCAGGGCTGCTGGCAGCCTGTGCCATCCTGCCGCCACGCAGCACCACCAGCGGCAGGGTGTGCGTGGCCTGGCGCTGCACACAGGTGTCACAAGCTTCCTGTTCTCCCGCAGTGGGCCTCGCTGGGAGAACAGGAGGCTGCAGCTTCGCAGCCTGCCTGGATGCAGTCACAAGCCTGTGCCTAGAGGCTTGTGACGCCAGTCACAACTCTTGGGCCTGTACTGGTAGAACAAGGGGCAATGGTTTTAAACTAAAATAAGGTGGCTTGAGACTAGATATAAGGAAGAAATTTTTTTGATTAGGGTGCTGAAACACTAGAACGAGTTGCCCAGGAAAGTGGTGTATGCCCCATTCCTGGAAACATTCAAGATCAGGTTGGATGGGGCTCTGAGCAACCTGAGCGAGTTGAAGATGTCCTGCCCATGGCAGGGTGGTTGGATTAGATGACCTTTGAAGGTCCCTTCCAAACCAAACCAGACTGATTCTATGGTAATGCACCCCAAGCCTGTTGAATCTTCACACGTGTACAGTAGGATTGATGCTGCCTATTTACTGATATGGGGCATATAATGCCTGTACACATGTTTCTATCCAGGGACTGCCAAACAGAAGTGAGGTAGCTTTATGTATTATGAATCACTTCCAAATTAATACTCATCTCTGCAATTTCTTCCTCACTTCTTTCTGGTGTATGTTCCTTTCCCCAAGGAGACCTGCCCCTCACCACCTATCTGCTGCAGATGCCATCTCTTTAGGTTAGGAAAACTACCTTCAGTACTGAATTAGGACCTAGTGGAATAACTCTTAAAAGCACTACCAAAATCAAAGCGCTCTGTATTTCCTATCTCACCTGTCTTCAGGTCCAGGCTTCTTCTTTTATGCTCTCTTGTTTGGGTGATGATAGTTTGTTTATTTTAGATATATTTTCTCTTATTTTTCTTATAAGAAAGCTATGATTTTCATCTCTGATCTATCTTTCTACACTAAGTTTTGTGCAGTTAAGTTTTAAGATATTTTTAAATCCTGGTGTGTTTGACCCCTTTTTCTATAGAAGCTTTTATTATTATTGTTATTCTTTTTAGATAAAAAACCTCTCTGACTGTTCAGGCTTTGTACCTGGGAAAGGAAAGGAGTACCTCCCTCTGTAGTTATCTCTTAAGTAGATCCTTTCTTTTATGCCCCAGATCCCAGGCGGTGACTCTAGATACGGGCTGAATTGTGATCCAGACTGTGACTGAATCCTTGATGATCAAAGGCAAAGATGGTTCTGATTACAGACCTGCACCCCAGCAACCATGCTCCAGCCTCAGGAAGAAGGGAAGCAACAGCCTTGATTTCACTCTTTCCCTCCTTTGGTATCTAGTGGCAGTTCCAGCAGAGGCAATCCATCCAGCACCCGAGAGGGATATCACCTACCCCTGTATCTGCTGTTCAGTACAAATAGTCTGTGGCCTTTCCAGAGTTATCAGAATCATCCTGTGGAAGCCCTCCTGAGGTCTTTTAGGCCAGATTGATATGCTGCATCTGCCTGCTCTGACCTATAGAGTGATGCTGATGGATAAGACTCTATGTCTGTTAGTTCATTTGCTTTAGCAGGCACTGGCTTAAATGCAGCTTCTGCAATGTGTAATGACAGATGCTGCCAAATGTGACTCACATTTTCTCTTCCTTCCCCTCTACAGCAGCTTCTCCAATTGCTGCTGCAACTTCTCAGCGTGAGGAGCAATCTTATTTCTTAATAAACAAACAAACAAATTGGCAAGAACTCCAGACATCTAAATGTTTTGGATAATGGCTGTGCTCATTAGCATTTCTCCAATAGAGAATAGCAAATTCCCAAACCATGCTGTCTGGGGCAGGATTTATACCCTATGAAACTGTATGGCTCTGGAGAAGATGGAACAGACTACCTCTCCAAGAATAAAGACCTTCACTTCCACATTTACCCTCTCAGCTAGAATGACTCATTATAAGACTATAGTTTATTGCTTTCCTTTTTTCTGAAGAAAGTCTGGAGTAATAGGTCTGCTCTAGGTGATTTAGTTTTTCATATGAATCTTTCCTAGTATGGGGTGTACACTCTTGTCTTCTGGACGAGGCTGTGAGAAGCTAATAGAGCTACCATGGCCACAGACTCTTTGCCTGCATTTACTGTCTTTAGCTTAGCACCTTTGAAGGTTCACTGGAAGGATGAAGAATACATTTCTTTGCCATATTTTTTTTCCTGAGGGTGGTGATTCCCTGGCACAGGCTGCCCAGAGAAGCTGTGGCTGCCCCCTCCCTGTCATTGTTCAAGGCCAGGCTGGATGGGGCTGTAGGCAACCTGGTTTAGTGGAGGGTGTCCCTGCCCATGAGAGGAGGTTGGAACTAGGTGATCTTTAAAGGTCACTTACAACCCAAACCATTACAGGTTTCCTTTGCTCTGGAGGAGCAAGGCTGTTTTCTTCTGCCTCATCTGGTATTATACTGCTCGAATGGGATAGTTTATAAGCAATTTCAGAATTATGAAGGGGGGAGTCTAAGTCTCTGTTCCAGTCACCAGCAAGGAAGAAGGTTGGAAATCCTGTCCAGTCCTTCCCTTTCATCCAGAGCCCTCATGCAGTTCTTCTCTGGAGGGTTTCAGAACCCACCATAACAGCCTTCAGGCAAGCTCAGTGTTGTCTGTTTGGAGGAAATGTGAATGTATCTGTGCAGTGCAATGCCCTTCGAAAGGCTCTTCTTTACCCCAGTACGGGTGGAAATGGCACTACTCCATGTCTGAAAGTTGTATCCAACAAGAACTACTCATTTTGCCACCATCTGCTTGTTTCTCAGCAGTTCTGAAAGCATGAGTGGGTGAGCTAAACTGTCTCAGACTAGCTGGAGACTGGTGGAAAATCCAAGATGACATCCTGAATTTGCTTTGGATGCATGAGAAATAACAGGAAATACCAACTCTTTTGCTCCAGAGCCAAACTGTTTCCAGGCTCTCTGTTCCTTTGGTTTCCATGGGGCCACCTTTCTTTGCGAACCTGCTTCTTCCTAGAGAACTCAGAAAGCTAGAGCAAGACAGTATGAATTTGATTAGGGTAGCCTGGCATGGTCCCATAAAATTCAGGTTGGCAACTGCACCCAAATTATTTTCCTCTGCATCTTATCTGCCAAGCACAAAAAGCAGCTGGGAAGACAGTTTGATCGGAGCTGGGATGTGATTTTTGATTGGGGCCCATAAATGTAAAAGCAGTTCTTTTAAAGAACATTTGGGTGGGTTTTTCTATTATTTTCCTTTTCCAGTTATGTCTGCCTACATGGTCTCCTCTTTGTCCTGTCATCGTTAAAGCTCTGTTAGACTTTTTTTGCACATTACCTATCCAGAAAAATCAAACAGGGGCTGGGGAGGTAAGTTTGGGGAAGAAAGCAGTAATTCAGGATCTCTTGTACTTTCAGTCACTAGCTGCGTTTCCTCATTGCTCATCCCAGCATGTGAAGCCCTCCTGAGCTAGTTGCTGTGGTCCATGAGTCCTGGTCACTCCCAAACTAACGTGAGAGCAACTGGGGGAATTTACTTGCAGACTGGAGCGCTGTTAGGACTTGAGATCTGTTATCTGCTGGCGGGTTTGTCTGTTTCTGCTGTCGCTTTTGGCTCTGTTTCCATCCTGGAGTGATTTTAAATATTCCTTTTCAAAAGCTGGCATTGCTGATACCTGAACAGAGTACATTTTGTAGCTCTCGATTTGATTTCTGTACTTAAGGTTGTTTTCTTTCCTCTCAAAGGGTTGTACTCAACTGCTGATAAAATTCCTTTTCCACAATCTTTGATTAATAAATAACATGGGCCGTGCTGCCCCGGGAGGAGGTGATTCAGAGCAAAGTACTGCATTTTAATACCAAGCAAAGTGAATCTATTTGCACGAAATTACAGGAGAAGAGCGTGCCTCAGAGTAACCACATTCTTGAAATACACACTTCTGCTTCTACTGGTTTGATCTGCAGTCTTGCTAATTCTGATTTCATGTAGGCTTAAGGTGACCTGTTTCTCAGTGTACAGACATCCATCCTGCGTACGACACCGTCTGAATGCAAAGTTCCATCCCCGGTGGTGATGACTCAGTAGCGTAGTGTTACAGGTTTTCTCATCGGTGGCAGAGGCATGGCATTGTTTAGTTGGCTTTAAAGAGAATCCGTGTGTGTAGTGAAAGGTATAGAAATCAGAGATGTTGCCAAAAAAAGAAATTAATTAAAATGAACAAAGAAGTAGGTCAAACTTTGGCCTAACTGCGTTCAAGTTGTTTCTTTCTGAATACGAAGAGCAGAGAAAATAGGCAGATGGGAGTACAGAAAAGGGAAATAAGCCAAAGTGATTAGCCTGGTGACCTTCCCTTATTTCTGGTGGGTTTTGTATGCATGTGCACTGTGCCATTGTTTTTGATGAATAAAATTAACATATTAAATTTATAGCCTAAAAGAAACCTAAATTCAGTAGTTTGCTCGGTACTACGATTCCAATTTAAGGTGCAAGTTTTAACTTTGGAAGTTATTTGTGGTACTTATTTTGTATATTTTGCATATTTATGTGTTCAGATCGAAGACACACAGAAAGAGAATAGTAGTTTTCTGAAATAGCATTAGGACTAATTAAGAAAAGAAAATAGCTCAGAACAATGGCATTCTCCTGGGGTTTTGTTCCTATGCCATTTTTAAACAATTGAACACTGAGCCACTCAGTAACAGATTAGCTTATTCATCAGCTTTCTAAGAGCTAAATTTCAATGGATTTCTTCCCTTTCTTATATTCTTTCAAATGATTTATATAAAGGAAGGTTTTCAGTATGTTGGTAAGGGTTTCCCAAGAAGTTTCCAACTAATGCTTAGTTAAACAAATTGAGTAGAAATTTATACTGTAATTAGTTTGATGAGTGGATTGTGTGGCACAGCCCAGATTATGTATGAGTTTTCTACTAAGGGAAGTAAAGAATAGAAAAATGAAGGCAAAGAAAATTAGGGCGTTTTACTCATGGCTGTTATTTATTACTTTAAAATGTAAGTATAATTAATGATAACTTTAAAGTTTAGGGTTTTTTTCTAGTGTTTTCTGGTGTTACATTCTACTCCTCTGAATGTTTGCTAGGCATTTTTGAGGATGTAAGACTTGTTATGCGGATGAGATTCAGTGGATTTTTTTTAGAGTGTCCAGAAACAGAAATTTCAGAGAAGAGCATCCACACTCAGATAGCCTGGTGAGTAGGCTTACAGGGAGTAAGCTGCTAACAGTACAGGTCTCACCCTTCATCCTGAGAACTTGGCTCCTGTGTGGAAATAGGTTTATTCAAGTAATTTAATTTACAAAATGCAGTGGCTTGAAAAATAGTAAATCTGGCTATTTCTGATAGCCAAAAAGGGGGATGAGCTCTTTTGCCTGTTGCTAGGCTCTTGCTCTCAAAACTTCCTACAGGAATGTATGCCATAGTATAATTTCCTGTTTTGTGAAAAAGCTGTTTCATATTACCATTTTAAAATCCATGTTTGCGGACATCCTTGTTCTAGAATTAAAAATTAAGTTAAGACAGGGTCCTTGATATACAGCTTATACTTTATGCACTGCTATGCATATGATCTGCCATCCTGCTAGTTTTCTTCCTGGGAGTGATCATTCCTTTCTTTTCATGCTCTCTCCATAATTTTTGGCAACTCTCAGTGAACCCTCTATAAGACTGCAATTCTGCATTTGGGAGAAGATAACCAATGCTTCCACAATGTCCTACGTGACACCACACACTAATTCACAGCAAGACCTTGACCTGAGTAACGCATCTGACACCGTCTCCACAGCATCCTCATGGCTAAACCGAGGAAGTGTGGTCTGGAAGGTCGAGTAGTGAGGTGGGTGGGAGCTGGTTGAAGGGAAGAAACCGGTTGAGTTTTGATCAATGGGACAGAGTCTGTCTGGAGGCCTGTATCTAGTGGAGTCCCCCAGGGGTCGGTACTGGGACCTGAGCTGTTCAGTATATTCACTGATGCCCTGGATGAGGGAATAGAGTGTCCAGTCAGCAAGTTTACTGACGACACAAAACTGGGAGTAGTGGCTGGCACGCCAGAGGGCTGTGCTGCCATTCAGCAACACTCAGACAGGCTGGAGAGTTGAGGTGGGGGGAGAAGTTTAATGAGATTTAACAAGAGCATGTATAGGGTCTTGCATCTAGGGAAGAACCCCAGGTACCAGTATAGCTTGGGAACTGGCCTCTGGGAGAGCACCTTAGGTGAGAGTGACCTGGGGGTCCTGGTGGACAGCAGAATGACCATGAGCCAGCAATGTGCACTCGTGGCTAAGGTGGCCAATGGCATCCTCGGGTGTATTAGAAGGGGGGTGGTTAGTAGAGCAAGAGAGGTCCTTCTCCCCCTCTACTCTGCCCTGGAGAGACCGCACCTGGAATATTGTGTCCTGTTCTGGGATGTTCAGTTCAAGAAGGACATAGAACTCCTTGAAAGAGGCCAATGCAGGGCCACCAAGATGATTGAGTGCAACACCTTTCTTATGAGGACAGGATGAGGGACCTGGGCCTCTTTAGCTTGGAGGAGACTGAGGGGTGACCTTATTAATGTTTATAAATATGCAAAGGATGAGAGTCAGGAGGATGGAGCCAAGTTCTTCTCAGTGACGGCAGTGATAGGACAAGGGGCAGTGGGTGCAAGCTGGAGCACAGGAAGTTCCATGTGAATATAAGGAGGAACTTTTTCACTGTGAGGTTGACAGAGCACTGGAACAGCTTTCCCAGAGAGGTTGTGGAGTCTCCTTCTCTGGAGACATTCAAAACCCACTGGGACGCATTCCGGTGTGATTTAGTCTAGGTGATCCTGCTCTGGCAGGGGGGTTGGACTAAATGATCTTTCACGGTCCCTTCCAACTCCTAATGTTCTGTCATTCTGTGAAGACATCACCATTTTATCAGTGTCATTCTCCTTTCAAGCCCATGTGTGTTCTACCTTCTCATGGGCTTGAGCAAGCCAGAAAGGACAATACTATTGAGCTATCTTAGTGACATCCTGCTCCATTTCTCCAGGAGACAAACACACCTTCTTCTTCCTGGAGCTGTTCCAGCTGCAGATATTTCCATATCCTCCACTTCACTGCCTTGCAAGTTGCTGCTTCCCTGGGTCTTGCTTTCAAGCTGCTCATTTAAAACGCTGTGACCTGTCCCAGTTGGATTACCTGAAGCGGTTTGACAGGTCTTGGAGAACTCGCTGCCTTTTCACTAGCAGAGGAGATGGAGGTGCCCATGAAAACCCTTCCAACAGCAAATCCGTGGGGCATGGAGGGGAGGAGTACTGACACATGTGAGGAAGGCAGAGTCTCTGGGGGATAGTAGCTGAGCAGCAGGGGTCAGGGACCTGCATCACAACCAGCAGAGAGTGCGGGTCAACATATATGGGTCATTAACTGGCCTGTATTATATTATTTTGCATCGCAAGGAATCACCTTGTATTTCTCAATATCTTTTCTGTCAGTTCCTCTGTAATTCACCTGTTGAGCGCTCAGTAAATGTGTTCATAAGGGCTACCTCTGCTGCCTAAATCAAATCCTAAATTTCAGCCCATTGGAAATATAAGTGTTTTGTAAAAACTTATGCAAACATCTACTGTCTCCTTGGAGGCAGCTTTGATACCAGACATATGGTTTTCACCAAGATGTATTTACACCGAAGAAAGCAACTTGGCATCAGCAGCTTTGTCTATTAGCATCTACTTCCAAATAAACTTCTAGATTATTCCCACCTCAGATGCGGCTGTTGGATGTTTCTTTAGTTTGCTTCAAATTTTTCACATTTATTACGTACCTTCACTGAACCTTGGCACTGCAGAGGTCAGGCAGTACCACAGTAGACATTCACAGGAGTGTTCAGCTGGACAAGGAAAATGCTGCACACCTGCAGTTCTGAGGAAAATGTTGGTTCTACAAAATGTCTGTGGTGATTTCTTTCAGTTTTCACATATAAGAAGTATTCAGAAGTTTATTCTGTGAGATGACCGATACCCCCGTGTAGAATGCCCGGCTTGGCTGTAAATGTTTGCATTGTGGACACCTATTACCAGGCAAAATGAATCCCAATGTATGGTTAAACTAACTCAAAGTTTGCTTTGTTCCACCTGCCAAAATCTAGCATCTTGGTGGTTAGGAATATCAAAACATTTATTTTCTGTTAAATATGAAAATGAATCACATGTTGCCAACACTGGTTTGTTCTCCCTTTATTTGAACTTTGTATTCCTTTGGTTGTTCGTTATATATGGTGAAGACGTTGCAATGCAAAGTCTGATTTTCCCTCAACTCCTCATTTTCCTTTACCCTATTCTGTTCTTGAACTGAGTTTCTTCTGTGGAACTTCTTTAGCCACTGCTGAGAGCTCTCACTTTCTGTAACCAGCATGCCCCTGGGGATAAAAGCATCCAGGATACCAGGAGATGCCTTTTCACAGTACAGAGTTTTTCAGGTGACTTGCACTTTATGTTCCTAGCCCACTTTAAAATTATGTCTGTTTAATTAGCCACTCACAAACAGTGTTTCTTGTTATATCCCTTCTCCAAAATAAAGAATGCAAAGTCTTATTATCTGCAATTATGAGCCTTTCCCCCTGCAACCCCCTTAAAAAATGAACGACAGTAAATAAATTTAAGCAGTAAATAGCCCTGACAACTTAACCTGGTTTGTTAATTCCAATTGTATTTATGTCCTCTCTGGCATGAATAATGTCTTCCAAAGTGTTGCTGCATCAGTATTGCGTTTGTAGAACTTCTCCAGCAGAGCTAATTGATTCTGAAATGCTAAGTGTTACTGGTTTACTAATTGTTTCCTCTGCAAAACCGTTAAGGTAGCCATGCTTTTTATTACAACCATGTCAGCATCTCAGAGCAAATTGAGGAGAATCTCAGGGGTAAAATATTTAGCTGCGTAATATAGGCTGTTAGATAAATGCAGTGATGAGGATAGTGCGGTTAAATACCTAATCTCTAATTAGGTTCTCTCTGAAAATGAGAAGTACATGAAAGTATGAACATTAAGGTGTAAGCTTAATGCTCTTGGTTACTAATACTAAATAAGCTTTCTGACAAGGCAAGATCATTAGACTCGACCTTTCTCTTTGGCTTCCTAGAAGCAACTTAAAGAGAAACAACAGACTGGTCTTCTCAGGAAAAGAGTTTCATTCTTTCTAAGTGTAATTTTACCTTCAAAGCGTATAATAAATAGTAATAGTAAAATATATCTATTTCTTAGACACTGCTCAGTTTGTTTAATATCCCTTGTTCTAGAAGTTAACATTACGCTTGCTTTATAACATCTCCAGGGTAATAACTTATATATATAAAAAATTAACTTTGCAAACATCTTTTGAAAAAAACATTCTCACACTGCTAATGTCTTAGAAGAACAGTTGATGTTCAATTATCTCTATTACCCCATTTACAAATCTTTGAAAATAACACCTTCCATGGATAACTGATCTTTATTACTCTGCTAACACTAACTATGCAGTGTCCTTATATTAAACTACAATATGCTTGTTTCACCCTTAAGCCCAGATTGTAATGTGTGGCACAGAAACAAACCCAACCTTTCAGTTCAGTACCTGCAAAATGCAACTGATTCTTGTTGCATTGGTGTAAAAAAATCTTAGGTGACTGCTACCAGATTGAAATCACCAGTAATCACTAGTGGCACTGTTTAACAACTTCTGGCTTGTAGAGCCTTTCTGTATTGACCTTTTCTTTCATGTTTCCTCGTTTTTACTTGTAACACCAGAAGAACAAGGTCTGTAATTGTAATTAAATCAATCTGACAATGAGTCACGCTCTGGCAGCTAAAGAGGAATCGGGAGAAAAATAATCTAATCTTAAACATGAATGGTATTTGCTTGAGGGAAGGGAGGAAGGGAGGGTGTGTGTAATTTTTTTTAAAAGGGGAATGTAAAACCTGCCAGGAATTCATTGCATTTTTTTTCTTAAAAATCTTTTTCTTTATGATCTAGAATGGCTGCTGAAACAGAGTATCTTGGAAAATTAGTGCCTTGGTGTTTAAATCACCTGCAAATACATATTAAATCACCTGTAAATACATATTTCCTTGTGTATGCAAGTTGGCAAGTTTCACTTCTTACTTAGAAGCATTGTTAGAAGCAGAACAAATGGCAGGAAAAAGACCACCTCTCTTTTTTTGCATCCATTATCCACTGGCACCAGTTCAGAAACTGTAAGCATCTGTAGTAGGCACCTGAGCATCCTGTACAGGTGATTGCTACAGTCCTCAGAGCCATCCATACATTTGTACAACCTCTCTCCTGGCAGAGACATCTGGAACTGGATGGTGTGAAATGCTGAGCTCTGGGGCTTTTTGAGCTCCTCGTCCTCTCTGGAGCTCATGTGTGTGCCTACACTTTTAACCCTCCATCCACTTGAGATCCAAGCTTAGATTACACTTTTGAGAGCAGGCACCCAGCTGAGCAATGCTGTTCCCTTGAAGATGTCTTCACTGTAGCATTGAGGATCAAAGTCTCAATTGGGCTGTAACATCTTTGAGGCATGGATTGTCTTTTCATCATATACATATGCATAGGTTTTCACCCAGGTTTTCCCATATTGCATGTTCCCATATGAAAGTGATCTAATTCCTGGTTGCATCCTGAACACGTGGCATTTTGTCACAGAAGTACTAAAAAATAACACTATGTTAGGGGTTAATTCCTCTCTTCTCGCACTGCTGCCTTGAACTGGTTCTTTAAGCTCAGTGGGAAAAGCTCTTGATAGGTGCTTAAAACCACTGTGAGTATCAAAAAGCTGTCAGGTAGTGTACTGCAAAATGGCAACACAGGACCAAAAGCTCTAAGACTTTTGGCAGTGAGAGAGGTGGGTGCATTCTGGTCGCAGATGTGGAACAACCCTTGTGTAGAAGGTGATTTGAGTCTCTTTTCCTTTTCTCCAGAATTGTTTAAGATAAAGGTCATCCCAGAATTGTCATTTGTCTGACTATTTACTGAAATCAAAGTGTTAGGTTTGCCTAAGATTAGATTTGAATATATTAGATTTAGTGTAGAGTGAATGTTAATATTGCAATATGCAGTAGAGAAAATGCAGCAAGAAATCAGACTGTTTTCTATAAAGAGCCTCAAGAATGTTTAGCTTGAAGACCAGAGGAACTCCAGGTAGCGTATCATGGTAATACATATGTCCATTGCTGCCTGATTGGGCTTGAATTTGGAATGAAGGGATACTAAGATTTTAAATTTTAAAAATGTCATTGACATAATGATAGTTCTTTAAACTCACTGTCAAATTAATTTATAGGTAAGACCTCTCCTCCCTTCTTAAATCATCTGCCCAGAATTACATATTCTCATTCTTTAATCATGTATATGATAAGGAGACTTGGCACAGTGCATGAATACTTGATGAGCTAAAATATGCTGCCACAAAGTACGTCCTTGTCTTCTGCTGTTGTATTTGGTTTAGTGTAAAGACTTGGCTATTTAAATTAATGTTTTAATTGAATGTTTCTTCTTTTCATCAGCGGTAAAATAGTGATAGGTATTTCTAGTGACAGATGTGTTTAAAGGCAACCTGAATATGAAAAAGCAAGTGGCAATGAAGTCACAGCTATAGCTGTAAGGGCTGCCACATTTGAACTCAAATAACAAGCAGATCAAAATTCCAGACGTTCTATAATTAATTCACGGCAGATCTTAGCAGCTCATAGTAAGTTTTGACATGTCTAATGGTCTCCTTCAAGCTCTCATGAGTGTGGTAGGTCCTAGATTAAGTCAAGACCTAGACACCAGTCTTGAGGTACAGCTAACCCTTGCAGAAGGACCTCAAAGCTTTTCTGTCAGCTGTCAAGTGGCCAGTAGCCTTTGAAAACACAGTTTAATGAAACTACATGCTTCTGTCGCTAAACAGCTTCTCATAAGCTTTTAAAGATCCTGGCCTAGTGCACCTACAGTATGGGCATGTCCTCAGCCACACATCACCATGAATTAGAATGCAGGAAGCAGGAGGATTCTGATGTGGCGTGTCTCATGTCGTGCCATTTCCCCAGGAAGTACAAAAGGATTGCTCCCAGTGGTCTTGTAAGAAGTCTGCCTAGGCCATACTGCAGCTGAGAATCTAGTCACTAAAACCTGCTCTGATAATCCGCTGCTAATGCGTCTGTGGTCTGCCACTTTTCTAGTAGAGCTGTCCTCCAGGCCTTTTTTTGGAAAATCCTATTAGAGAGTGAATTAGGTGTGTCACATTTTAATTTTTTAAATTTTTATTCTGTTTTTTATTTATTCTTTGGAGAGCTGCCTAAGGTTGCAGCAGAATTTCTTCCGCTTTCTTGGTTTAAGTGGCAAAGGGAAGCTCGTGTTGATGCTCTTTTCTGCCATCTACCATAGAGGCATACTAATGCTCAGGCAATTTAATCACTCACACTTGTACTTGTTTCACATGGTTGTCTCCAGAACTACGGCTACATCCAAACTGCTCCCCAGAAAGTCTGATATATTCAGCTGGAGTTTCTGGTGGGAAGCTTTTGTCCCATCTGTGTGTGTCCAGGCACCACCAACAACTATTGTTCTCTGTACAGATTGAAGGTCCTCAAAGAACAGGAGCTGGTTATCTAACAGGCTTGAAACTTTGGAGGACCCACCGTAACCCCCCTAGTAATATAACGAAACATAGATAGATGTATATATATATATACTCCAATCAAGCTGTGAAGGTAGAGAGGGGCATCTCAGCATCCAGTCTTCCAGCAGCTGGTATCACCAAGGTTTTTGACAGATGGGTATTTTGACATTAGTCCAGAGTCCCAGCCAGAGGACGTATGGAGCTGAGATTCCTTTCTTGCATTAATCAGTAGCTTTTGCCCACTGAGAGGCTTTTTTGAATGTTTCACATTCTAATTCCTCCTGGAACATTAGAATACACTAATTAGAAAATGCATTTTAAAACCAGAATAACAATAGCTGCTTCCTGAGTCCAGGTGCTCTGTTGTGACAGTATTATTTTTAGTCTTTATGGCTGAGTGGATACAACTATGCAAAGTATAGATGCAGATCAGTAGGTGCATCCTTTACAGTTGGGTTTTTTTAAATTTAATTTTCAGAGTTGACAGCAATAACTTTCACTTTAAAACTTTATTCTTGTTGTACCTGACTTTCAGTTTGTATAAATCAGACCTACCTTGATTTAAGACTGGTTGAAGCAATGGTGGTTTTTTGCAAATCAGTGCTTCTCAAAAGATGAATAGTGCCTTAAATCTAACTGTAAAAACAAATTTCAAGCAGTGGCCATTAACTTGAATTATGGAACAGAAAAAAAGAGAAGGATGATATTTGTCTCACAATGACTAAGGACAACAGGATATAAAAGGGGCTAGAAAATTCTGTCAGCACTTAGTTGTGCCCCATGATATGCACATGAGTGGTATAAAAATTACACAACAAATATTGTTATAAATGTTAGATAATGCTATAAAATATTTTTTCTTATTTCAGTTGTCTGAAGCTTGCCTAATGCTACTTTTTGGGGGGAATTATATCATCTTCAATTCAGTTCAGAGGTTGTACTGAGCTACACAGAACAGTAACACTGTGAGAAGATTGTGAAGCCTTCTGCTAAAGAATCCTTGAATACTTTTAGGAAGGTCATAGTGCTTAGCTAACAAAAACAGAATAAATGAAATGTTTGTCTGCATTGCAGAGAAACATAAAATCATTTAATCATATAGGAGCATAAGATATGGGTGATAGTTGTGTGAATATATTTGTTTTATCTGTCCGTGACAGCTGAGAAATAATAGATCCCCATTAAAAATGCCTCTGTGGGAGGCTGTAGTTATTTTATCCTATTTCAAGAAATATGTCTTTTTTTTTTTTCTTTTGGCTTTAAAATCGCTTGAGTCAGTAGTACATATATTTAAATGAGCTTGAAGCACTAAGCTATGCAGGAGTGTGTGTGTGGGGGTGTGAGAGAGGAACGGGTGAGTGAGAGAGGGGGAGAGAAATTGAGCAGTCCCTAACAAATCTCAGCTCTCTTCTGTTGCAAGAGGAGGGTGCAGATGCAGGAAAATAAGTGCCTTATGATGAAGTCTGTCCATGCTTTTAAACATATTTTAAATCTGGTATGATGTTAATGATTCTGTACAGCCATTTCATCGTACTTGCTTGATAAGAAATTCTAAATTATAAAATACAATCGTGGATACCCTAACGTCTTTTACTTCTGGCTTTCAGTTAGGCTTTGGACATTGTATGTTAGTGATACAGATGCAGAAGTTAGAGACCAAACTGATGAAAGGTTATTTCTGGACACAGTCGTCCAGGTGTCACTGTAGCAGTGGAGATGCTCATGACTAGCTGAAGAACATCCATACGTTCCTTCAGTCAGGGCTGCACTGACTTACCAGACCTCACAGATTAGGCAGCACCTTCACTGCATGGATACAAAAAATTCTGCTCTCAGAACCTCAGCAATTTTTGAAGGGAAAAAACCATGTGCATATACTTGTTTGGGGAGGGGAAAGGGGTAATTATGGTTCATGCATTTTGTGTGTGGTATTGAGTCTCCTGTCTCTTCAGACTGAATTGAGTCAAATTCAGCTCAACACCACAGTTAGTGTATAAAAATAGTTAGGTTTAAGAATATGCTTAATATCAAGCATACATACTGTAAATCACTTCAAACCATACGTGTATGTTGGTACTTTGCCGCACTACAGCCCTCATGTCCTTAGTTCACATGTATCTAAGGGGTTCTCAACTCGTAATGGAGCAAAAATTCACCCCACTTCACTCACCATCGGCATAGTGTTCTGCATAACCTTGGCAGGTAAGCCATAAGGTAGAGGAGATGCTGGGAATGCAAAGCTTTGAAGTCATTTAGATGTTTGTGTGGCAGTTACCTGAATTGCACCTCGGTGTTTGCTGACAGCAGAAGAAACAGTGAACCCTGCTGCAAAGGGAAACATGTACTTCTGTGTGAAAATAATACCTCTGCAACCACTGTATGAGGCCATTGTCCTTTATTTATGCTGGTTGAATGGTTCATGCTGAAAAAACCAGCATATATTACAGTTAAATGTGATATGGCTGCAATGGAGTGGTCATTTCTGAAACATCTTGCGTGAGTTTGCTATGGATGTGTGAGGTGGTGAGGTAGATGGCATCATCTTACCTGGTGCTGGTGATGCTGAAAGACATTATGTACTTTCTTAGAAAGGGAGAACTGTGAAACACCCCAAAGGGAAAGCGTGTTGTCTGGATGGGCAAAGAAGGCATGGGAAGGATTCTTCCTTAAATCTAGCATAAAAGCAAGCTGATAAACAAAGACAAAACCACATGGGCAATCAAAGAAAATTGATCAGAAATTGAAAGGGGTTTACAGCAATTTAGATATCGAAATGTCATACGCAGACTGAAATCTAGAAAATAATTACAAGACACAAATCTGCACCTCTGCTTCTCCTAAGACCATCAGGCTTTACTGGGCTGCAAGAAGCAGAACTACTACCTAACATTTCCCCACACATCTCTCAGGAAGGATGCTTCTGCTGTGCGCAATTTCTGTAATTTTCAGTACCTCTTAAACAAAATACTTGATTCTATACTCTCCTCTGCTTTGTCTTTTACTGAAAACTGGGCATTAAACAAATATCTTTCTACTAGTCTTTCCTCCAGAATTGTGAAGTGTTGACCAAGATTTTAATTGATTGCTAATATGTCAGTTTAAGGGGAAATGTGCATTTTTGATTGAGGTTATATTACAGCAATTAGTGTTAGAGACTGTGAAGGAGAATACCTGATACCCACTTAGAGCCCAGCCCTCATGAAACATTTCTGTGGACACGCAGTAGTGAAAACAAACAAACTGCTGCTAATGGTAGTCTGAGGTTCATTCCCAGCTAAGTACCGCTCTGGCCCGAGCTAAAATAACAGCACAGCTGTAGCCAGAGCTCACAAGGCTTGGTTTTCATGTTCTGCCATGGGTTTCTGCTAACGGCTGTTTGCTTTAGAAGTCACTCATTTCCCTTAGCAGGATAGCAGAGCCCCCAGCTTTCGTGCCGCTCTTTGTTGTTCTGTGACCTCTTGTACCTTTCCCACTTAATTTTATCTTTAAAACAGATATAGCACTTCTTCCTACTCAAGAGGGTGAAAGTGATAGCAATGTGTGAGTCACTGTATTGTTTCAGGATTGTCAAAAACAGGGACTGCTTTCTCTTTTCATGAGTGTTCCTCTCCAGGGAGGAGCAGTCATTTGCTCTTCTTTTTGTCTTTCTTCCACCACCTCTACCCCATCACATTTGCACCTGACCCCCATACGTGTATTGTTATTTCAAGTTTTTATTCACATCTTTCTTTGTACAGAAGCACACCAGTTATCTTAATGTGGTGCTGAGCATCAGTCGATATTTGCACAGTTCTGAGCATGTTGATGTTAGTCCCGATGCAGAGTCAAGAGTTCAAAATGACTAAGAGCTCCTGGGATTTGCCAAAGGTAAAAGCAGTTTATATCAGAACCAAATTTGCTGATATAAGGCAAAACTACATCCTGTCAGGAAGTGATTGCAGAGGGTGGGTATTGGGAATTGGGCGGGATGAAATGAACGTTTAGGCCACCATGTAGACCAAACTTGGATACGTGTTCCTCCCGTTGTTCCCTTGGCTTCATGCTTGAGGTTGACTGTCCCACCTGCTGTGCTCCTCACTCTGCAAGCACACACCACCAAACTGTGCAGTTAGGTTTTTAATTAGGTTCAAAAATGCCAACTAGGATAAAAGCCTATTTAAAAGCACCAAATAGTGCAAAGTGTTACGAGGAGTTTGTGTAAGTGAAAGAGAGGGGAAGTACATCACCATGTGTTACTGGGTGCGACCAGTTTCACTGCCGTGGTCACCTTGAAGGCACAAGGGGGATCACAGGTATCACAAAATCTTAGTTTTTCTGCGTGTTTTCTTCTGATTTCACTTTGAACATTGTTGAAATGGTTTCCTTTGTTCCAGACCTTCTCATTGCCCTGCTCCACTTACTGTAAACCTTTTTTTTTTTTAACCAGTCATTTGAAAGTTTTTACTGTAAAATACTTTTCAGCCAGTTTTCTATTTGATCAAAGCCTTCAAAATTACAGCAACATGAAGTGCCACGTTATTTTCTGGACTTTTATCAATTGTACATGGACAGGATATAGATTTGCAGCAAATGGAAGAAAACAATTGTATAAATCTATGATAGTGGTTTTCAAACAAGCACGGATCTTGTAAAATTTTAAAGAAATATTTAGAATAAAGTAAAGTACATTTTAAAAGCAAGTCTTATTTTGCCAACTAAATGAGTAAACTAGGGAAAATAATTTTCAAATACTCGTTAAATGTTCTTTAAAGCTGTGCAAAACGATCAAATATGCTTTTATATCTGTAGGCAATATTTACAGTATTTTATCTTTTTAGACTACCACTGGGCATGTTAAGTCAAGGGTTTTCAAAAGATATTTCTGTGCCCTTTGAGTTCTTCTAGATGCTTGAATGCCTTGGGCTCATTTTAGAAATATCATCATAAAATATTAGAGTTCAATTTTCTTTGCACAGGATGAAAAGGTTCTATGTACCAGATCCTCAGAGAAAATGGGAAAAAAAGACAATTTATATGACTTTGCCAGTTTAGGCAAAGAAATAAATTAGAATCCCTAAATTAGCCTTTCTCCACATCAGCTACAGAGAAACCCTTTATTTTATTTACATTCCTTTCTTGTAAAAAAAAAAATCATTTACATTCTTTTCTCTCAGGAAAATGAGAAGTGACAGAGTTTAAAATGTCCGTGGAAACAGTGTTCCTGCAGATCATCCATGCAGTGTGGATTATCAAGGGCTCATAAATGCACCCTGGGCTTTGGGCTCAGCCAGGACGCCTTGTCCAGCCCAGTACAAATATCCCCATTGAAGCTAATGGTCATGTGAGGAACAGGATTGCCTTGATCAGTGCCAGGCATGTTCTTAATAATTTACACCATTTTAAAGTACCATGATGAAAACGACAAAAAACATTTATTTCTTAATGGTGGCTTCTTATTCCAAATATTAAAGAGTCTTGAAAAGAGGACCCAAATTCCCCCACTTGATAGGATAGGATAGGATAGGATAGGATAGGATAGGATAGGATAGAATCGAAGACTGGTTTGGGTTGGAAGGGACCTTAAAGATCATCTTCTTCCAAACCCCCTGCCATGGGCAGGGACACCCTCCACTAGACCAGGCTGCCCAAAGCCCCATCCAACCTGGTCTTGAACGCAGCCAGGGTGGGGGCAGCCACAGCTTCTCTGGGCATCCTGTGCCAGGGACTCACCATCCTCACAATAAAGGATTTCTTCCTCATATCTAACCTAAATTTTGCCTCTTTCAGCCATTCCCCCTTGTCCTGTCACTCCATGTCTTTGCAGTCAGCCCCTCTCCAGCTTTCCTATAGTCTCTATCAGGTACTGGAAGGTTGTAATAAGGTCTCCCCTGAGCCTTCTCTTCTCTGGGCGGAACAAGCCCAACTCTCTCAGCCTATCTTCAGAGGAAAGGTGCTTCAGCCCTCCGATCATCTTCATGGCCTCCTCTGGACTCACTCCAACAGCTCTGTGTTTTTCTTGTTCTGGGTACCCCAGAGCTGGATGCAGTACGCCAGGTGGGGTCTCATGAGAGCAGAGCAGAGGGGGAGAATTGCCTCGCTTGACCTGCTGGTCGTACTTGTGACTAGGCAAGTGGAATTTACCACTGTAGAGTAGGGAGCTGATTACCCTTCTTTCTTTTCTTCAAACCCATCAGTCACAAACAGTTTCCAGTGAAACAGCTCAGCCTCAATGGAAGAAATTCTTAAATTCCCCTTCCCCCCACTTTCTAACCTGGCAAGGAAGCCAACATGTTGTGATGCAGCAGGTATGAGACTGAATCCCATCTAAGTGACTTCTCTAATAATGCTCAGGCTGTATATTAAACATGGTCTCCAAGAACACCTCTGCAGTTGCTGTATTTTAAAGGAAAATTATGAGCCCGGTTCTCAGTCTTTGAAGATACAACGTAAGCACCTAAATCCAGCAGAGGTTTCAAGCCTCTACGGAAGATCAGTGCCAAGTCTCTGGGAGAAATCAGATTTCTGACACAGTGGTCTCAGCAGCATTTTCTGTGGGATAAGTTCAATGGTGCCATTATTCTCAGATGACTAACGCTCTCTAGAGAACTGGCAAATATAATCCAGACTGAAGATCTCACTGCTGGGTCTGGGCAACTTCAAGTTAAGGCTGCCATCACCAAATGTCATAATATTACTTCCCATTTCGGGCTGTAGGATTTTATTTTGAAGCAGTAACTAGGATTTTCTTTCCTTCTGTCAACATCTTTCTGAAAGGATCTAATAAACCTGCTAATCAGATGATTAAGTTTTGCACGTGGATTGCTGGTTTCTCCCTTTAGAACTGTCTGTATGTCACTTTAATTAAAGCCTAGTAGATTATTAAAACGCTAGAGTGAAGAACCAGCAGGATTTTCAATCTTTACACGTTGCAGGACTTTTTCCAGCTCGGAGTGCTTTCCTTCTGTACCAGGTAGCTCATCAGGAGTTGTATGGATTTATCTTTTTTTTTCCTCTGAAGGAGGTGGTGTGTTTCAGAGTGGTGCTGCTGGTTGCTCACCGCAGAAAGCACGCTTGCAGAATCCAGAATCCAAAGCCTTTTTTATTAACAGCAGATGTCAAGTAGTCCTGTCAAAATGCCAGGTTTTATTTGATAGCAGTCACACTTTTGATACCATATCTATGCTGAAGAAATTCTCTGACATTTTATTAAACATCCAGAAAAGTTATTTGCATGCTGGACAGATAAACTAATTACCTTTTTTTTTTTTTTTTGAGGGTGTGATTTCCTGAGAATGAATTATTATGGTTTGACTGGTACTCTGAAATATCGGTGGCAGATTTGGGCATAGCTGAAATTAGAGCACAAAATAACTAATAGCCAATAGGAGTTGATGGGGAAGAGGGAAGCAAAAGACTTGGATACAAATCTTTTTCTTTTTCTTCCTTTTAAATGGTACGTGATATTACAGGCCTGGCTGGCATTGCAGAATCCCTGTGCTTTTGCAAATTAAAATGGTTTTGAAGTTGTTCGAGTCAACTATTTCGTATTCATCTTTTGTGTCAGGAAAAAGCTTTTATGTGACAATAAGCTTACTGGGACATTATTAAATCATTTAATCCAGTTCTTTGATGAGTTCCATGCCCTGATCGTTTATAGCCATGAAAAATTATGCATACATCAGAGAAACACTTTTTTTTTTTTTTAATGAGAGTGTTTATTTTGCTTGTTGAGTTTATAATGCTTGTGTTTTGCTTCCACCTTCACTTCCACTTAATCTGAGGAGTTTGAGTAATTTGTTTCTACACAGAATACTTTCCAGGACAAATTTTGGGGCCTTTTATAAATGCACTGTGTTCATTTTCCTTCCCCTGATTGATAGATCCACAGCCTTTCTTTCCTCTTCTGCTCTGTGCTGCAAACATACGTTTCCAGATGTGTGGCTCTGTAGGTGAAAGGCAGCTTGTGAAGGTGTCCCTGGCTTAAATACCTCTTGAACAAAGACATTCTTTTCATCTTGGTTGGTGGAGTTTAGATTCAGGTAACGAGCCCTAGCAAATTTCTGGGCATCTTGTTCATTTGTACAGGACCCACACATTTAATACCGTGGCCTCAGAGGCTGTGTTTATGGGGCAGTATAAATGTGGGGCAGGGACTGGTCCCTCGCCCAAGGCCAGGCGGCACCGGGTGTCCCCTCGTCCCCGCGCTGAGGGCGTGCTTTCCAACAGCAGAGCTCTGCAGAACAGTCTGTAACGAACCCAGAGCTGCTGAGCCAGGCGAATGAGCCCAGGTCCAGCGCTCCAGCCTCATCAATGGCCATCTTTTATTTAGCAGGGTAGATGAGTGCCCCCAATCTTCACTTCACCGCAAGCTGTCCCTTGAGCTAGCTGCACCACCGCTGTGGGTGGACCTTGCCTGACTCCCCAGCCTGGCCCATTCCACTCTGATCGCAAAGCAAAGGGTGGTACCGCATGGGCAGGCTTCTTGGGAGGGAGCCTGTGCTTGCATAGGTGAACGTGGGATGGCCCCACTGAGACACAGGGCTGCAGAGGGGTGAGAAAGGGACCCGGTACATAACAAATCTCTAGGTTCTGCCTGCTGGTTTGCTTGTTTCAGCGAATAAAACATGGTTGTGTCAGCGGAGTGCGTTTGGCTTCTGTTTGACACTTCCACTTGCAAAATTGCTACAGCTGGAGTTGTAAGCAAACGATTTCTTTATTATTCATAGCAGCAGGTGCTGCAACAGCCTTTTGGCTGGAGTTGTACTCGTTCGGTCCCTGGTTTCTATATATTTGATTAGATGGTGCCATGCTGCTCAGATGGGATGCTAGCCCTCCAATAAATGTATTTTGTTACACAATCAGTTATATAGTGCATTATCATTATTATTTCCATAAATCACTTTTAGTTGGCAGCTTTCTGTTGCCACTTGGGATTGTTCCAGCAACAATTTGCATACTTTTTGTATGGCATCCTAAAAAGACATTGGAAGTCAACATAGCCCAGGTTTGATTTTATAATAGCTGGTGCCTTTCTGGCTGTACTAGAACAGAGAAACTAGCTATCCAAGCAGGACTGACATATTTATTTTGATACCCTTATCGTTTATGTACTCTTCAAGAAGTGCTTATCCCAAGATTCAGTATGGCAGTTTAGGCACTCTCCCTCAGTGTGTTTATGTGCTTATGCCAGAGTCATGATGTTAAAAATCAGGTGTCTGTCCCCAGGAGGGTGATTGAGAGCAATGCAGCTTGCTGCACAGTGGAGGGACAGAATGATGTTCCTCACTCAGGAAAGTTTCCCAAAAACCCTGCACACTGATGAAGGACCTGCCTGTCCCTTGCCAATTAACACAGCCTATGTCTGAATCTCCCACTCACATCACAGAATGACAAGGTTGGAACAGACTTTTAAGATCATCAAGTCCAACCATTCCTGTCCTATGCTAAACCATATCCCTGAGCACCTCATCTACCCTTTTTTAAAACACATTCAGACATGGTGACTCAACCACCTCCCTGGGCAGCCTGTTCCAGGCCCTGACAACTCTTTCAGGGAAAATTTTTTTCCTAATGTCTAACCTGAACCTGCCCTGGCACAGCTTCTTGCCATTCCTCCTCATCCTATCACCTGTCACCTGGCTGAAGAGACCATCACCCACCTCTCTACAACCTCCTTTCAGGTAGTTGTAAGCGGTGATAAGGTCTCCCCTCAGCCTCCTCTTCTCAAGGCTAAACATCCCCAGTTCCCTCAGCTGCTCCTCATATGATTTTCCCTCCAGCCCCTTCACTAGCCTGGTTGCCCTTCGCTGGACACACTCAAGGACCTCAATGTCCTTCTTATGGTGAGGAGCCCAGAACTGGACAGATTATGGGAGTGGGAAAATCATTCCCCCATGGAATTGAGATGCTACTGCTAGAACCCTCTTCTGAGGGCTTAGTACTGACTCTTTTATAAGCAACGCTGCTAGAGAAATTTAGACTTGTAGTGCTGTAGTTCTGCTCCTTACTCTTTCCAGAATGGGACGATGTATAAAGACTTGGGAAATGAGCTGAATTTCTTCTTCAGCCAAATGAAGAGGAAGAGGGTAGATTTTGACTAGATATAAGGAAGAAGTTTTTTACTGTGCGGGTGGTGAGGCCCTGGCACAGGCTGCCCAGAGAAGCTGTGACTGCCCCCTCCCTGGCAGTGTTCAAGGCCAGGTTGGATGGGGCTTTGGGCACCTGGTCTAGTAGAGGCTGTCCCTGCCCATGGCAGGGGGTTGGAACTAGATGATCTCTGAAGTCATAGAATCATAGAATCATAGAATGGCATGGGTTGGAAGGGACCCCAAGGATCATAGAGCTCCAACCCCCCTGCCACAGGCAGGCCCCCCACCCTCCAGGGCTGGAGCTACACAAGGTTGCCCAGGGCCCCATCCACCCTGGCCTTGAACACTTCCAGGGATGGGGCATCCACTGCTTCTCTGGGCAGCCTGTTCCAACACCTCACCACTCTTTCTGTAAAAAAACTTCCCCCTAATATCTAATCTAAACTTTCCTTCCTTTAGTTTTAATCCATTCCCCCTTGTCCTGCCATTATCTACCCTGTTAAAAAGTTTAATCCCCTCCTGCTTATAAGCTCCCTTCAGGTACTGGCAGGCTGCAATGAGGTCCCCCTGCAGCCTTCTCTTCTCCAGGCTGAACAAGCCCAGCTCCCTCAGCCTCTCTTTGTAGGGCAGGTGCTCCAGCCCTCTAATCATCCTTGTGGCCCTCCTCTGAACCCTCTCCAACAGTTCCACATCCAACCCAAAGCATTCTATGATTCTATGAAAATCAGAAGCTCATTGTCCCTTTCTAAGCTGTAGGAGACCTAAGGGGAGGTGAATCCTCCAGCCTCTCAAAGAGTGAGATCAGATGAGATCTGGCTTGAAGATCTATGCAGGTACCACCAACCCACACAACTGGTGGGCCCTCCATAGGGAAGGGGCTCAGCTCCAGTCTCTGTGGGCATTTCACCACCGCTGAGCTAAAAATCAAAAGGGAGGCTGGATGAAATATATACAAATCAATTCAGGCCAGGCAAGCACACAGCAGTGTGCCAGGGCTGGCCTGGACTTGGAGCTAAAGCCTAGCCACAAACTGCCATTAACAAAACCTGGTTTGGACTCAGCCACTCATTATTTTCCCATCTAGAAGTGACCACCTCTCTTGTGCCTGCTGGCTAAAGACAGGCTTACTTCAGCTGCCACTCAGGCAGGCCTTCACGTGGAGCAAGAGGCTCTTTCTCACAGTGAAATTACCTTGCAGTAGGGAAAATAACTGTAGTCTGGCTGAGCTTTTCTTATTATTAGCAGTGGTGCTTAACAAGTTCTGTGCTTAGAGGAGGAACTTTCCAATATCTCAGTAAAGTTCTTCACTACATAAAAGGTAAATAAACCCCATGTTTTTATAGATAGATTCCTATCAAGGCTGCAGAGGTAATATTGACTGGAGAGATAACAGAGCACTTGGTGCAGCTGATGGAAAAGTGCAGATGGTTATCCATATGGGGACAAGGAGATAACATGGACAGGGAGTGTGTCACTGCAAGGCACCGGAGAGGCTGCCTTTTCAGCTGGCTGCAGACTGGGCACTTCACACCTTTGAGTTCACAGATACCAGAAAGAATCAGTTCAGCCTTCTATTCAATTAAAAAAAAAAATAGGGGCAGTTTTACCCACTAAGCTAGTTTCATTTATAGGCTGCATTGCTGGGAGAGTTGATGGGTCTGTCATAAGAAAGGAGAATGGGTGACAGGCGTTTAATCACTGACAGCAGCCTGATCTGGGCATCGAGAGTAATGGATGAAGAGGTGCATCCAGTATGGCATTAATGTACCACTTACAGTGAGCATGGCAGGGAACTGAAGAATGCGAAGAACACGACACAGTAAGTCGGTTTGGCCATGTCCTTCAGACAGAGGGACCCTCTCCTGCTCATAGAGGAAGAAGTACCATCAATCACTCTGCTGCGTTGAGCTGCTATAACCATGGTGTCCTCTGTTTCCCACCTGCCTGCTGCCTCCCTGAGCCCCACCGGCACCACGAGACACTTTCAGGAATGCTCCAGCGTGCTGGACCACATATGTCTTTGTGGCATGTGCCCTGCTTGTGCCAGGGACTGCTCCTAAGCTCACTCCCTGCAAGACAAGTGAACCCAGTTTGGGAATGGACACCAGGTTGGCCTTAGCAAGCACAACTAGATATTCCCCATTACTTTTATTGATGAGCTCTGGATTTACATCTTGTGTAAGGTGGCAATGATGTTTAAGAATAATATATATAATTATCCGGAAATGTGGAGCTTATTTGGAGGGAAAAAAAGTATAGTTATTAAACAAAAATTAATTTCTTTCTTACAGGTGCTGTTTCAGAAGCTGTGTAAGGAAAAAGCAGGTAAGATACTGTGTTACTTCCTCAAAGTTTCTTGGTGGTTTGTGGCATTCATTTTACTCCCTTCTTCCCCGCCCTGTACTGCGAGCGGGGGGGGAAGAAGGGAGTAAAATCATGGCTAAAGGGAATTCTGCTTAGAATGGAGGGGTGGGGGGAAGGTGCTACTGAGAACCTCATTTTTCCCCAGTCCCTGCCCCCCCTGTACTGCGAACAGGGGCGAAGAAGGGAGCAAGATTCTGATTAAAGTCTGCTAAGAAGGGAGTGGTGGGGGGAACGTGTTTTAAGATCTGGTTGCATTTGTTTTAAGATTTGATTGCGCTCCTGACTCTGGTTCTTCACTGTTCTTTCTAGTGTAGTGTAATAAGGTTCTTTCCTGCACTGTGTTGAGTCTGTTTTGCCCATATCGTCGCTGATAAAATGATCTCTCCTTGTCCTTATCTTGACTCCTAAGCCTCTTAATAGATATTTTCTCCCCTGTCCACCTTAGAAGGGGAGTAATAGACTGGCTTTGGTGGGCGTCTGGCCTCCAGCCAGGGCTAAACCACCACAAGGACCCACGGGAGTGCCCGCTATTCTGAGTTTTAGCTGTTCAGCGCAGTTGCTATGATGGCTTCCACGCTGTTGTTCATGCTGTAGTGATGTAGGACTTGCGTGGTTGGTAGGAAAGTGGATAATTCAGCAACTCTCAACTTGCATCTTGCAGGGTGAGTTCTGAAAAATGACCGGTGGCAGATGACAGTGCCCAAATCCCCCCTTGGCATGAGCTCATTAGCCAGTTACTGTCAATATTAATGGCATTCGTGAGTTTGACCATTATGGGGAAATTACTTGGTTTCAGCTGACGTTCTGTGAATGGCCAAAACCAGAGCAATACATGGAGTGAGCACACAGGTATGCTGAGCCCCACCTATGTTAGTGTGCCAGCAGCTAAGGAAAGGTTTGGATAGACAGATATACACACAGAGATCCTGATTCAGCGAGATACTTAACACGCAATTAAACACGCATTTGACAAAACCAATTCAATCCAACAGGGAGTAAGCAACTTGCTCGGATGATTTGCTTAATTGAGGGTAAATGTCCTTATTAAATTGTAATGAAGCACAATTAAGAAATACAGAGGAAAGAAACTGCTTCCCCGAATGTGGGTTACCAGAATTTAATAACAGCCCCACAGTTTTGCAAAACGAAATGTCCCCAAAGTCTAAAGTGAATCCTTATTCCCACAAAAGCCTTTGCCAGCTAGAAATATTTCAGTCATAAAGCAACTGACCTCTGGAGTCACCCACTTCCGACTGCTTTTTCTGTTTCATTAGTCAATATGTGTGCAGCCTGTGTCAATGGAAGTGAAAGCATTGGGACATAGCTGCTGTATCCCTCTGTCCCCAGATGACCTTAGCATCTTTTTTTTTTGGCATGAAGGACTAGTTTAAGCCAGTTTGCGAACTCCGTGATTCCTTCTTGCTCAGAGTAGCATCTGCCTCTGCTCTAAATTGCATCCCCAGATCTTTCCACCTTAATGCAGTTAGAATCAGATGACCCAAGCCTTTTGCAGCCGATGGCGAATGATTCGATGGCCCTGACAGCAAACGTGCTGACTTAGCAAAACGCCAACAACCTCAGCCTAGAAAATTCATGTCTCCATTGGCAATTTCCCCCTCATGTACTTAACATCAGGTCAACAAAACATGAAGGCTCTTGAGCACAGTGTAAATACAAGAGTTTTCATTCAAGTTCTGTCCACATTAACTTTTCCTGCTTTATGAGCTGTACGTGGGTTTATTCTGTGACAGTATTTGCCAGTGAAACAGACTCCTGTGCTCTTCCAAAGCTAAATAAATCCTGTCAATTTTGAGATCGATTTAGCAATTGGGTTTATTGTTTTCATTGCTTGGATCAAAACCTCCCTGTGACCCTGAGAGCTTGCTTTAAAAAGAAAAGGAAAACACATAAAAGGCACATAAATTTTAAATAAAACTGATTATTTTAGCATTGCTCACATTTTTTACTATGATTATTTTTTTGTTTACTTTTGTGATAATATTAATTTTGTTACCAAAAGAGATAAAATTCAGCACCCATTTTTACAGTAGAACATGATGGTTGAAATTTTGATAACTGCAAACATGGAAGAAGAGTGACAGGTCATTTTCTGGCACAGTTTGGTCACCGAGGTGGAACTTTAATCATGGAAAACTAGCATATGATAGGGATGGTAATAAATTTGCCATGAAAATATTTTTGGCAGAAAGTGTCCATTTCTTCAAACTCAACTATTTTCTGGGGAAAGGTTAGCATCCATTTATTTCTATTTCAAATAATTTCTGTGACATAGGTGGGCTCATCTTGACATGCAATGATCTGACAGTTTTCAAAGTGAGAGGCTTTTATTTCTTTTTGGCTTTGAAATTTGTTATGCTAAAGCAGTAAAAAAAAAATAAAAAAAGAGAAAGCATGATTTAAATATTCAAAATGGCTGAATCTGTGTATTGTACTGAGAGATGGGGTTCCTTCTGGATTTCCAGTTCCTAAACATTTCTGATACTTCCTCTGCTTTCTGGATAAGAGATTTTTTTTCTGTTTGGGAATTTGTCATGTGAGAAGAGCACACATCCTGTTCACGTTGGCTGCATACACAATACAGCACACTCTTTCCCAGCTCATTTTCTGCACCACTTCCCTCCCTCGTTATCACTTCTTATTCTTTCTCATTCCCTGTTGTTACTTCTTCTCCTGACCTCTTTCTTGGGAAAAGCTGTCTCAAACTAGATCTCTCAAGGCCCAAAAGAGTAATTTCCATTTTCTGGAGTACTGGTGAGTGGTAGTGGGGCAGCACCCTGCCCTCCCCATCATACAGCATCAACTGTTGCAGATGGAGAAGGCACCTCTAACCCCATCCCAGACAGACCTGGGGACCAGCAGGGCAGCTCAGGGATGCTGCAGCTGCTGCTGGGGGGCTCCTGCAACCCTTTCCCCAGGTCCTTGGCTTCTACTCATTCTCCACGTAAACTATGTTTGTGTGTGAGAGGGAAAAAAGTCCAGCCCTTGAGACAGTTGTTCTCTCTCTAGTTTGAATTTTATCTTACTTTTTAAATTATAATTTTTACAAATAAACACAATATTTTGGGGTTTCTACTCCCTGGATTTTCAGCCTCATAGTGTGTTACGCAGGATACCTGGAACATGTCCTAAGAATAGCTGCAGCTGCACAGACCACTCAGCCACCCTGGAGAACTTCCTTTGAAGCACCAGTGTGGCTGGCAGTGTTGCTGCACTATAGCCAGGCCTAGTCCTGTCATTTCAACACATAGTAACGCTGTGCATGCACTGGAAATAATAACATTCTGATCATTGAAAAAAAAGGTGCATTAGGAAGAAAAGTTAAATATTGGTAAGATGCAACTCTAGAGGCACGAATTTATTCTGCTTTCTGTTTTCTCTAATAGCATCAGAGTACAGCATGATCTGGGACCAGGGACAGACACGGGAACAGGGTCAGACACGGCTCCAGAATGGCCAGGCAGGGGCCTGGGGACAGGAATGGGCACAGGGTGGGATGGGACGTCAACCTGCAGGTCTGATCCTATGTCTAGGCAGGGCTGTGGCAGAGCAGGAGACCAGCCCGGCTGCATCGTCATGGGGCTGGGATGGGCAGCCCAGGGTTGGGCTGAAATGAGCTTCCACAAAGACTTGGAAATGTGTATTTCTATAACTGCACATTGCTAAGTAAATGCAATGCTACTGGGAGTTACACATAGGCTGCAAGCGTGGTGTCACCCACACCCTTTGATATGGAGTTAGCAAAGTGCCAGGGACAGTTGCAAGAGGCAGTAAGCACTGTGGAGTGGGAAAGCCGGTTTTCAAGTCGACAGGCTTACCCACGGTCTGTTGGTTAGCAAGCTGTCTGTTGACTTTCTGTAGAAGCAGCAGTGGGGAATATGATTCACACTTGTGCATCTTGTATGTGATGGCATGAATAAGCAAGTTTTATGAATATGTAAAAAATGTCCTATTCTGTGACACCGCCAGCTTCATCTACTGTACCCTGCTTTCTTTGAGAATGAACATGGCTATCCTGGTGGTAACTGTGGTTCCAAACTGCATTGCTGCTCTCAATAATAGTGATGTCACTAATAGAACTGCCCTAGTTCCATCACCATTCTGTTTAATTCGTCATCATCAATGCTTTTCTTCTCACGTTGCCAGAAACACAACACCAAACCCAATCCCTACCACCTATCTCTATTCTGGACTTGTAGACCCTTATTGCCTACTGTGGTACTACAAAGAACACCTTGGTTAGCTGCATCCCTTGGCATCAGATTGCTGCTGGGTTTTTAGATAGCCCATGGCAGTCACTATTAAAACCTGGCTGACTGACCCTATGCATCCTAACTATCTCCTAGAAGATCTCTTAAGAAAAATCAGCCTATCATTCTTGAGCATCGTAGCTGCCCAATATATTTTAAAGTTGTTGCCAGATAGCTCAGGATGACTACCACAGAGCACACTTCATCACTGGCAGGGAAAATGAGCTTTTACTTTGCTGACAACATTTTGAAGTCGGATTAAAAGCTGACACATCCTCTATTTTAGTGGTATGTATGAAACCCTAAATATAGCAGCGTGCTCGTGTATTTGCTGATGCATGGTAATGTAGTCTGTAGCAGAACAGCAATGGGCTGGCAAGGAAGATGATGCACTGCAGTAACACGATAAAATCCTCATGTGACCTTGGCTATTTCTAAGGTACTCCACAGATAATTGTGCATCCTCAACTGATATACTACAAAATTCAAGTAGAAGTAGTTGTGGTCCCGTGGCTTCAATGAATATCCTGATCCTGCAATATTTTTCCAGGCATAGTGCTAATTGGCTTCAAGAAAAGATCTCCATAGAGTAAGAAGCCAGAACTGTGCTGTATGGCAGCTCTATATGAACAACTGCCAACAAAGGGCCCGATTCTGGGAACTGAGAGGGAACTGCAAGTCCATCTGGCTCTTGTCAGAAACTGCATGTGCTTGATTCATCCCAAGATCAAACCCATGTGCAGTAGTTCTCACTGATTACATATTTTTGAGTTTCCTTGGTCATATAACATTTTATACTCACATTTATCTTTTACCTTGGGTGCAGTCCCTGGACAGGAGATAGGGATTAGTCTCACTCTGAAGAGCCACATTAGACAATCTCCAGTCCCGCCCAAGACCTAGGCAGTACTCATGTCTTTGCTGTCATTGCTGTCATTGCTCCTGCTACAAGAGTTTACCCAAGATAAGAACCTGACCTTAAATGACTGGAGAAAATAAAACATCCAACAATCACGTGCATTTACTGGAAAACAGACCAGGGTCATTTCGACACGTTTCTAACACGAAGTGGAGGTGCTTACTTTGGACTGAAAAATGAACAGGCTGTTTTCCTTAGCAGCCATATAGTGAAAGTAAACTAGTGAATAAACCCATCCCTTTGGTGGCCTTGGCCTGCTAACTCATTAAGCTCTGTACTGCTTGAATTAGAAGTGAGTAGACTGGTGGCTGTCCTGCAGTCAGTGCATCAGAGGGTCCTTTCACTTGGCTCCTGTTTGAATCTCTATTCTGCCAGTTTGGGTCCTAAAATTAGGCAGTGAGGTTGTCTCTTCCTGCCTTTCACAATCAGAAATGATTGAACAAACCCCTTCTTTGTTCTTCTGAAAAGGCAGATCTTTGCTACTCAGCTCCTACTGATGTATTGGAGCAGCTGAGAGCAAACTGTGATCCTCAGCTCTCAAATGCAAGAGGAAAATGAGAACCCTTACTATATATATTGCTGTTTCTAAAAAACCCAACAGGTGTAGATTAAAAACATGTTTTAGTACATGAATTATAGACAAAAGCTTCATCTATTAAGGAATAAACTGGATTTTATATAAGAAACTTCTGAAACAATGAAGCAGTAACGTACAAAACAGTAGCATATATAACCACTTTATACACATATTAATGTTCCATGTCATATTAATATTCCAAGTCCATTGTGGCCAGCAGGTCGAGGGGGCAATTCTGCCCCTCCACTCTGCTCTTGTGAGAGCCCACCTGGAGTACTGTGTCCTGCTCTGGGGTCCCCAGTACAGGAAAGACATGGAGCTGTTGGAGCAGGTCCAGAGGAGGCCACAAAGATGATCAAGGGTCTGTAGCACCTCTCCTCTGAAGACAAGCTGAGAGAGTTGAGCTTGTTCAGCCAGTGGAAGAGAAGACTCCAGGGTGACCTAATTGCAGCATACCTATACTTAAAGGGATCCTACAGGAAAGTGGGAGAGGGACTGCGCCCCAGGGAGTGTAGTGATAGGACAAGGGGCAATGGCTTTAACCTGACAGAGGGTAGATTGAGGTTAGATATTAGGAAGAAATTCTTTACTGTGAGTGTGGTGAGGCAGTGGCACAGGTTGTCCAGAGAAGTTGTGGAAGCCCTATCCCTGAAGGCATTTAAGGCCAGGTTGGATGGGGCTTTGGACAATCTGGTCTACTGAGGGTGTCCCTGCCCGTGGCAGGGAGATTGGAACTAGATGATCCCTTCCAACCCAAAGCATTCTATGATTCTATGACTCCACGTCATTCTAAATATCTTCCTCCATTTCCCTGCTCCATAGTTCTTTCTGTAACTTTGATTTGCAGTCCACATTTATACTAAGAAAGAAAAATATTGAAAAGACTAGAGCTGGTAAATGTTAAAACCAATGCCTAGTCAATAATAGTACACAACATAGGCATTTCAGAATGAAAGTGTCATATACATTTTTCCTAACATCTTTGTTTATAGCTTGGACTCCTAAGGAGAGCTGAACATTAGCTGATAGATGAGCTTGGGTTTCTAACTCCTTGAGCTGTGACAGGAACCTTGCTGAAAATGGTGATCTAATGCAAATTGATAAATTGCTCTAAAGTTTTGTCTCTGTTGGACTTAAGGGGTGTTGGTTTCCCACAACTAAGGTCAGACACGGAGCCATAGGATTCTCAAGTCATTTTCATGACTGAAGAAATGTTTGGCAAAGGTTGTGGATAAACAGCCATATTCAGGTCCATTGCATCTGGGCAATGAATGTCCTTTAAATGGTTTTTTTCCAAGATTCATATCAGAGGGCACATTTTGGCATTTAGCATTTATTCCTAAAGTAACAAATGCCTGGAAATTTTTCAGTTTTCTTTCCTTCAGATCTCTCTGATAGCCAGAATGCAAACTAAGTCCTTGTATTTTATTTCCTGGGCAAGGTATAACTTCAAAAGTTTGGATGTTAGACATTTTAAAGTATGGAAGCAGCAAAATAAATCTTTAGTGTTTTATAATGCTAACTAAGCATTGCAGCTCTGAGAGAGACACATACATGAGCTGTAGAGAATGAGCTGTATAGTAGGAGTCTTTTGTTTTCACAGAAAGCATTTTCAATGGGTAGCAGTTCCAGCCATTTTAGTGTTCCCCACTAGAAAACATTTCCCTCATATAACAACTCCCCAGGCTTAGGATTTTGCTATTTAACTACTTAGGATCTGTTCCTAAGGTTCAACATTTGAGTTTTTGTGCTGTACTGGGGTGACAGGGAGCTCCTCTCTGAAGGGCAGAGGACACAAAATAGATTCTGCGCCATTTCTTTGTTTGCAAGACAGGCAGGCGAGCGCAGGGGAATGCTTCTGGCTGGAACAGAGGCTTAATGTAAGTTCTTTGGGGCAATAAAGCTATTGAACAAAGCAGCCAGCTTCTGACCTTTTGCAATATAGGACCTTTTGTGGTGCCCTGGTCAGCCCATGCCACTATTTCACGCTGTTGAACAACCTGCTGTGACACAACCTCTGCTCAGAGCAGATGATGACGGCACAAAAAGACACAGCGTCTACGTAGCGGTGCCGGCTCCCGTCAGAGATACCAGTTTCCACTCCCATGAGCACTAGAAAGATGAAACCCTTCACTGTTGCTCATGTTAGAGTTGGATGTGGGATCCCTGGGCAGGAGCCTTGGCACCTTATGGCTGAGTAATAACCACATGAACCAAAGGAAGTAATCACCACGTTAAGCTTCTCCCTAAATATACTGGGACCACTAGAGGAGGACAAAGAGCTTTGTAGTGCTAATGACAACTACAGGGGCACCTTCCTAACAGGAGAGTTGCTTTAGCAAGCTTTTCAGCTGAAAACCATCCAGTCTCTGCCCTTCCTGCTCTCTGTATTAGATTCCATCCAGGTTAGCAAGTTGCTATGACAGGCAGGCACGCAGAGATGCTGGTATTTATTGAGGGCTCAGAACAAGCCAAAAACAAATCAGTCATTTCCACCATGCTGTCAAAGCCACAGTTGAAACACAGCAATAGGGGCAGGTCAGAGCTGCATCTGAATGCAAAATCCAAAGCTGTCCCACATATAATTCCATTGCATATAATGGCATCTGTCAGTTGTGATTTTGGCCCTGTGTCTTTATGAAGGAGGAGCAGTAAGAAAGGCAAGTTCAAGGAAATGGATGGTCAAGAGGCTGCTCTATATATGGGTATTATTAAGTGGGTCTGAAACTGCTGTTCCAGCCTTGGTGAAGTGTTGGCTTTTGACACGAGCTCTAAAAACATAATGGCTTCAGGCTTGCATTTGAAATTTGTTTATGTTAGGTACATACCTACCCTGGAGTATTTCTTGGTTCCCAAAGGCTCTGTTATATAAGGTGACTATGTATGGCACGACAATTGGTTTTAAAGCAAAAGGATGGGGGTTTTTTCTCCCTTGTGTAATTCTCATGAAAACTAATGGCTTTACATCAGAGTTGACTTAAGCATCAATTCAATGGTGGTTTAAAATTAAGCAAGATTACTGAACAGTTAAGGGTTTTTTAATTACTTGAACACTTACAGTTGTCATTGTAGATTGCTTACTAGAAACTTTCATATCCCGGAATTCTTAGCTTACCAGGGGTGTAAAGATTTCTCCTTACTTGAAATTCAGTCCTTAATGCAATACGTGATTACATGTGATATGTAATTAACACTAAGATAACACTTGCTGGTGAGAAAAGCTTGCTTTTAAAAGTCAGGAAGATGGCCATCTGTAAGTATGACTGAAGCTATTACATTGGCTGAATGGTTTTCAAATCCATAATTATAAATTTAAATTGACTCAATTCTGAGAAGTAAACTGAGTCTAGCATAGGATCTTGCAGGCTTATCCTGTAGAATATTAAGAATTCTTGCTTCGTAGAATCTAATTCTGTGCTGGCTACAGTCACCAGCACCTTCTTTGGGTTAGGATTAGTCTCTTAATGATGCATTTTTAGCTGTATCCAAAGTTATTTATATCTGAAAAGAAAAAAAATTATACCCTCCACTTTTCACAGCATTTCAGAATCAAACAATTCCTCTGAGTAGCTGAGGAAATGGGAATTTCAGAACATTATATTTCGTAGAATCATGGAATGGTTTGGGTTGGAAGGGATCCTAAAGGTTCCACCCCCCCACCCCCCCGCCATCAGGAGAGACACCCTCCACTAGATCAGGTTGCCCAAAGCCCCATCCAGCCTGGCCTTGAACACCTCCAGGGAGGGGGCAGCCACAGCTTCTCTGGGCAACCTGTGCCAGCCAGGGCCTCACCACCTTCATGGTGAAGAATTTCTTCCTAAAATCTAATCCTAATCTACCCTTTTTTTTTAGTTTAAAGCCATTACTCCTTGTTCTATTACTACATATCCATGTAAACAGCCCCTCTCCAGTTTTCAAAATGTATATAGTTATTTTTAGCAAAGTCATAATACTTGGATTGCTAATTAAGTAATTTATTATTAAAAAAAAATTTGTATGGAGGTAGTGTCAGTGGGCCTCAGGCATGGGGTAGTGTCCTTTTGTACAGGTAGAATGATAGTCCTTCCCTCACAAACCTCACGGCCTTACATTCTCCCCCATCTTTATCATACAAAAAAGTGACTGTGAATACATATATATCTGTTTCTAATTCAGCATTCAAATAATTTGTCAGGAACTTATTTTCAAGCAGGTTGAGCTGATTGGTGTCCAGGTTATGGTCACTATCCTGCTGGGTGCTTTTTCTGTGCCCTTTGTCCATGCTGAGCTTGGCACCAGGAGGAGCTTACATTAAGTGCTGTGGTCTATGGAGATCCTCTGTACCCAGCTCCTGGGTGCTCGAGCATGCACCTGAGCTGTTGGCACTGCCACAGCCAGTGGCAGGTCAAGGCTTCTCGGTGTAGGAAAATCAGAGAGACTGTGGCTAAGGCCCAGGGTGTCAGTGGCCCATTCCTGCCAAAGACAGAAGTTTTGATTTCCAGGGTCTTTTAGCAGGCAGAGTTGGCACAATGCCATAGGTACTCTGGCATCACTTCCAGACTGCTAGATGTTGGCATCTGTTCACTTTAAAAGCACATGGCACATAAAGTTAGCCCCATTTTTCACATTCTTTCTTTTCTTGTCTGCTTACCAACACATTGTTGAAATCTTCAATTTACAATTGAAGATTAGTTTCTGATGTTCAGCTAAACTTCTGCTATATATTTTCACCTGTTTATAAGACAGACATGACTGATGCTCAGTGGCTGGATGGTTGTATTGGACAACTCAAAATGTTTGGTAACCCAGAATACACCTTTTCATTTATTGCTTTTGCTGCTGTGCTTCTGTTCCCTGGCTCCGTATCCTCGGAATATTCTCAATGTAACAGCCACCATCTGGGGATGATACCCAGAGTATTAAGCTGCACATAGGTAAGTAACTGAGTGTGCACAGAAGTACATGAGAGTGCCTCCAACTTGCTTGCAATGCATGTATGGAACACTGATCTAAGTATAGTGTACTGTGCTTCCTTACGTTTTGATAGCACATCTTCTGAGTGCTGGGGAGGAAATACCTTTAAACTTCAACTGTTTGTTTGCAATGGCTACTCATTCTTACACAACATAGTTTGGATGGGCACAGGGAAGTCCTTTCCAGTGGTTTTGTTCCCTTGGCTTTGATCCTTCTTTTGCCGGTCTGTGGCACACTTCCTTGGTGATATCAACAGAGGCCAAGTGGAGCAATGAAGTACTGCAGCTCTTTGTGTAGGGCTGCAGGGTTGTGAATACGCATCACTGTCCTTTGGAAACCACAGAGCCCCCTCTGTTTACAGCACTAGGCTTATTTCATCGTTATCCTTTTAGATGTTACAGAAAATCAGCTCCTGGGTTTTGGCAGGAAACACTCCCCCACACCCACTTTAAGCTCTTTCCTTCTCTTGCCTCCTCTCCTGTGAGCAAAAACTTTGTCAAGAAAGCACGTTTGTTTGGGCCAGGAACAGTGGCAGCTGATACTCAGCTAGTTATTTTGATTGCCTGGCTGGTAGGGGTTGGGGGAACAGATAATGTCAAGATTTCCTCTGCATTCCAGATCTGTTTTCCTCCTACGGTTAGCAGGCAGCGAGTGGGACTTGTCCCACTCAGCTTTTCCCACAGTCACTAAGACTTATCTGACAATGGAGTTGGTGTCAACTGTCCAAAACTAACTAGGAGATATCTTCCTTTCAGCACTCCTCTGCTGTTATTGCTTATCAATGTCACTCTCCAGCTTAAACGACTGGTTAATTTACAGACGTATTGAGACAAATTCACTTCTGCTGCAGCCCCGTTGAGTTCAGTGGAGTTAATGCTGGGAACAAGTTTGGCTGTAGGTGTCTGAGAAGCACAAGTGGTAGGAATGTGATACTAACAGAAGCAAGAGCAGCATGACAGTCAAAACAGAAAGGAAGCCCTGAGCTTTGGCATGATTCCCATTTCAGATTTCTGGAGTGTGATCCAACAAGGTGTTCATGTTTTACAGCTGGTGCTGCAAGAGGAAAGTTGTTATTCAACAGCCAAACAATTCCAGTGTCTCCACATCAAAACGTAGCCTGTGTTAAAAAAGAAGAAAAGGAGAAATAATTCATTGGATTTCAGAACAAAGATTCTATTGAGAATCATAGGCATACTGCTTTTAAATCTAAAGACTTAAAAAAACCCTAGAGTGAAGCTGAAACACACTCAACCTTGGATTTTCCAACGAGCCTACACTGCTGAAATACTGAAATCCTATTAAAATTCCACAGAAACAGGAAACATGAGATGGAATTGATACCTCCAGCTTTACCTACAATCTAAGACAGCTTTCTAAGAACCTCTTCTGACAGTGGAGGGAGAGAGACATTTTCAGAGTGTAGCATCTTCTTCAGCTGGATCATGTCCTCCTCCACAGGTCTGCTGTAGCACCTCTTCCAGGCAGCTGGTTTGGGGGGGAATGGGTCACCCTCTGTGGGACATCCCTCCACGTCCCAGCTTGCCACCTCTCTCAGTTCCCTTTTAACAATAGGTGCCCAAAATTCAATGAATGGGAATATTTCATCTTGCTTTTTGAAATGTTATTAGCATTTCTGATTCACAGATTAAATTAAATCAATGAAGTATAAACCCAAGCATTTAAAAACTCAGTTAAATCAGTTAATGGGGACTAGCAGTGCAAACAACCAACAGTGTATCCAGAGCACTTTGTTCATTGCTCTGCACACACCAGGCACATATCCTGCCTACTCACTTTGTCTCGTATCATCTTCTGGACTCCCCTATCTCTGTTCATTTTCTCTCTATTTCCTTCTTTGCATAATAAAAGTTTTAGTTTTCCCCCTTAGCATTTCCATTCACTGCTCAGTTTCCTCTTAAAAGCACACTTTACAGTCTTGTTACTCTCCTGCTCATGAAATGGCCTCCCCTTTCCCTTCCCTTCCCTTCCCTTCCCTTCCCTTCCCTTCCCTTCCCTTCCCTTC